>OU426862.1:5963604-6026104 GCA_911387685.1 Dolichovespula media
TTTCACGATGAGCACATGTGGCCTCGTTTACGTAAGAGGCGTAATTAAATTGATTTATCATCAAACCATTGTCGATAAGACAAAAAAAAGGCCATTTATATTCTACTACGGGAAAAACAAAATTTAAGCATGTGTGCGTATTGTATTAATGTATCATTATTTTTCCAAATTTTAGATTATGCGTCACGGGGAACGAGCTCCCCAAGATACTTATCCAAATGACCCTTATGTTAAGGATACCATGAAACCATACGGTTGGGGCCAATTGACAAACGTAAAAATAATTCTTTTTTTGTTTTGTTTTTTAATTAATATTACCATTCTTTTTTTTTATTAGAATTTTGTAACATGTAAATATTACGTCCTTGTATTTTTACGGATCTAGGTAGGCCGAGTCAATCAGTATAATCAAGGAATATTTTTAAGGCAACGTTATAATCAATTTTTGGGCCAGACTTATAGTCCTGATATATTTTATTTGCAATGTACCTCTGTCGATCGTACTAAAATGTCAGCTATGTTAGAAGCAGCTGGACTGTGGAAACCGACTAAGGAGCAATCTTTTAAAGCTGATTTACCTTGGCAACCTGTTACATTATTTTATCAGAGACGCTCGGAAGATACCGTAAGACAATTTTGTTTCCGATATACATAAATATATATTAATAAATTTTTATCGATTCTTCTATATAATCTTACGAATTATTAGCTTATGTTAATATGGGATACGTGCCCTAAGTATGCTCAAGCTCGTAACACTATATTACAATTGCCAGAACTTCAAAATCTGCAGAATGAAAATAAACAACTTTACGAGGAATTAACAAATTTAACAGGCATGACTATTGCATCTCCTGATGATGTTAGTTCATTGTACAGCACATTAAAGGCAGAGGTACGTGAGAGAATAAATATTATAAACTGTAAATATGTTATTGTCTCGTTTAACGTTAAGTACAGAAATTATTAATAATAAGATACAAACTTTTTTACTTTTAGGAAACAATGAATTTGACTTTACCTGACTGGACTAAGAAATATTATCCTGATAAATTAATACCCTTAACATTGTACGATCTTAAACTTAACACATATAACGATATGCTTAAGAGGCTTAAAGGCGGTCCAATGCTTAAAAAGATCGTTTATGATATGATAGCCAAAAAAAAAGGAACTTTACATCCTGAAACAAGAAAAATGTTTATGTACGTAGGACATGACAGTACTGTGGTAACCTTGCTCGATGTACTACACATTTGGAATGATCAAATGCCGGAATATAATATTATGACTATGATAGAGCTACATGAAGATGAAAATGGTTGGAATGTTCAGGTAATTATTTCACTTGTAAAGAGAGATATCATTATTTCTATTAATACAATTATATAATTTTATATGTGTATATATATATATATATATATTTTATCCATAAAAGGTATTCTTAAGAAATACAACTACCCATGAGCCATACCCAATGACTATACCTGGATGTGCCATGATTTGTCCGCTAGATAAATTTATAAAAATCTTGGAACCAATGATCCCTAATAATTGGGAGGATGAATGTAAAATTGATGGGGAGTATATTTTACCGCCAGCACCAGTGCCATAACTATAAAAGAATAGATTTATGATAATTGTTAATAGTATAACTACAGAAACGGATTCATTATCTCTAATAATTTTTAAGCAGAAAAATCTAGTATTATTTATAAATATAAAAATATTTTATACCTTGACTAGACAATGCATCATTTATCATTAATAAACAGGCTGTGATTATAATGGATTAAATTTGACAAACTCTTTTAGGATCTTCTTAACTTAACTTGATAAGTTATCCAGAACATATTACAAGGAAAAAACAACTTTTATAATTATTCTTTATAAACATATTTTAAGTATTATACATACCTCATCAACTGTACATTATCTCATTCATTTTATCCAGTATGTAATCTTTACTTTCACCTGAAATAATTAAATACGCATATTTCTTATCTCTTTGTCTATACTACAAGAATCAATATTTAACCATATCTTATCTAAATTCTTACTTTTATATAGCAACCCATACAACTATTTTAACGCGTGTAAAAAGAGAAGATATATTCCTCCTGTATTTAATTATAAGTTTGGCACCAGCATGTATGTATTTATGTATATATATGGTATGTATTATGTATATATATAACACACATATATATACATATATATACATACATGCATACCATGCTGGTGCCAAAATTATAATTAAATACAGAAGGAATATATCTTCTCCTTTTGTTATTTTATAATCCTCTCTAAATATATGCGGATCTCTTTAAATTATTTCCATTAAGAACCTTCTTAGACTAATAAGGATCATGCCACTTATGATCCTCTTTTTTTTTAGTCTTATCCCTTAAAAGCCAAAATATAATATTAATATTGTTTTCAAAGCTATAAAGTATTTGAATTAAAATTTAAAATACTTACTTTTCTTGTTTTTCCTCAGCTTCTCCATGTCTTTTATTTCTAATAGTTCTCCATAAGATTTAGTTTGATATTCTTTCTAACTTTTGATATCACTGACTGGAAGATTATCTTATCCAAAAAAATTGTAAAAATTTCTTGTAATCAACTGACACAGCCTCTTACATAATTCAGTCAAATATTAATTTCCCATTGCTCAATCTTCTAAAGCCAATATTTCATTTTTTCTTTTTTTCGTTTCTTAAGAGGTTCCACTTTTTCCTCTGTAACTTTATCTCTTATCTCTTCTTCCCATGAACTTTGAGCATCTATGCATCTGCTTTGTAATATATACAAATTTTTTACTTTATATGTAACCTAAAATGTATCAAACGTATAATACAACTTACCGTTCATTATCATCCTCAATTAAACAATTAGTGTGAAACAATAACGAGGGCAACATAATGTTTATGATTCGACTATATCTAAATTGGAATAAAGAAAGGAATATTTTTATTAATATCGCACGAAGATGTGGGACAAAATTTGGGAGTAATAGATTACACTTAAAAAAAAAAAATAAAAATAAATAGGCGACTTAACCTTACTTTTAGTGTTGTTAAGAGTCGTGTGTCTTATAAAACGACGCATATAGAGCATCATACCGAGTTCTTGAAACGAAAAACTGACTATCAGCGCCAAGGCGTTTATACACCAAATTTGTGAAATAAAATGTATGATAACACTGCGCAAATCGATGAAAATGATAAAAGAGAACAAAACAAAGGAAGAATATCCAAATTATTGATCAGTCAAGCCAAGCTCTGTGATACTTTAAGGACAGATATATCAAAATGAATATATAAAATTCGATCTTTACGAATCGTCCAAGAACTTTTGAAAAAAAAAAATGTATTATGCGGGATGAATGTATCGTATTAATGAAATTTTAATGAAAATCATCACATAATTTACGACGGATTATCTAAATATCGATTTTCAATTAATCCCGTATGCGTTTGATACACGAAACGACAGGAAGAGAGAAAAGAAACATCTTCCCTCGAATAGGAACGAACGTTGTATTCTCGGTGCAACAGCTATACTTGGGATTCCATAGATTTCCTCCCTCGTCCTACTAATCCCTTTATTCTTTTTTCCCCTTTTTCCATTTTCCTCCCTCTTGCTATTGTTCGGCATACACAATGAACAACTGAATGAGCAACCTCTTTTGTCATTACTCTCAGTCCTATTCCCTCTTTAGTAACATCTGCTTTGCTGGTAAAAAAACATATATTTCAATAACCTTGGTTATATATCCTTGTCCACGTAACAGTTAACTGCAGGACAACGGTTTCGAGTTTTTTATTTTTTTATTTATTTATTTTTTTTATGTGCTCCGGTAATTTTATACAAATACGTTTCCATACCTATGAACGTTTTGTTCTCTTAAAAAGAGAGAGAATAAAAAACCTTTTTGTAAAATGTTAGTAAAGATCTCTTCGACCAATTTTTTTGGGAGGGGGGAATAAATTAATCGTCAATATATTAAAAAGTTGATCGATAGTCGAATTGAATGTTTTTGCATGTACATGAATCGAACGATTCATTTTTTCTTGCGATACAATCTCTACGTAAATACGATTCAAACTACAGCTTTATATGGATACATCCTAAGCACAAACGTAATCTCGAGTGTGTCGATCCTGATACAGAGTGGTACTACTCGCTGGTTTGCCCTACAAGCCAACCATTAGTCAATACTCGATACACGCTTTCAAACATTACCAATTCCTTCGGTATAGTTATAGCGATTATCCGATATAAAATTGCTCAATTTACGATCTCCCGTAATCGATAATATCGTTTATTATTCGATTACATCGAATAATTTTTCTCCTTTGAAATAATAGATATCCAATTGGCGCATTAACATTTTTTCTTTTATTTTTCTATACTTACAATAATTCGCACTGTTTTAATAGAAAGCATGAAAAATCCCGACAGCTCAGATAGTAATATTATTGTTAACGAACAGAGAATTGAAAGATGATTGATATACTAATTATAGTTTTGAAGTAAAAGAAGAATAATAGTAAGTAAGAACGGGTGGAGGAGGAGGAGGAGGTGGAGGAGGAGGAGGAGAGTCAAGACAAAGGGGGAGAGATAGGGCAAGCAGTAAGACTCAGATACGTAGCTATTGTCGCATTACGGTGCAAGTTGCATAAGGACGTGGATCGTTAGGACGATTTCTTCTAATCTGGAACGACGAAAAAAATTGTTGACATGACCGAAACTACGGAAGAAGCCAGAGTAAGCGTGAATAAAGATAAAAAAAAACTAGGAAATTTAATAAATTAATTATGTTTCTTATCAATGCAACATTATAATAGTTAGCATCCAACTGGTCTAACGACTTGCATTATATTACTATCGACGAATTCATTTTAAGTAGAATTATTGCATGACTATACTAATAGAGCAACAAAATAGGATTCGCACAAGTTTTATAGAAATTAAATACTTATCTCGTAAACGTTTAAGTAAACGTAACTTTTTCAGCAAAACTTTTCGAACGAGTTGTGTTTACGAACTTTCATAGTGGATCTCATTTCTTTAAACGTTATCTAAAGAACAGTAACAAAGTGCTAAATTTTAGTGCGATCGCATGCAACGAAGAGGATAATAAAGTTGAGATAGGTCGGCAATTTTCGTTGAGGGAGTATGTATTCGCAAGTGTATTTACGTGCTTCTGAAGATATGTACAAATCGTCGTTCAAAATTGCACCCCCATACATAGCTCATATCATTCATATGTTATTCAAAGGAAAATACTGTAGAATATTACGTGCTTCACGTACATATAACATGTGGCGTGAGTATATTATTCGATTTTAGTAACAGATAACTTTCTAATCCGAGTTATGCTTATCGTGTAGTAACTCGATTTATTTAATGCATTTGCTTTTGATTAAAATCGTGCATTTTAACGTTGGTTCGATATATATTATGACATCGTAAGGCCACCAACAGTTATGTTTATTTATTAATCACGACTCATGTAATACTATTGGAGCACGCTTTATGTTTTGCAAATAATAAATCGTTTCTTTAGGAAAAGGCAAATATGACGATATATTAAATAAATGTAATGTATGCTTTGAAACTATAGATTGACACAAAGACGTATGCATATCGGTAAGAAACATATGCACTTTGTTCTACTTTCAAAGATAAATAATTTGTTTTGGTAACCTTTCTTGATATTCCATATTAAAAGTTGCATCACATAATTTGTCTAACTCAAGAATGTTTTTTTTTATTTATATTATAATACAATATAAAAGCGGTCCATTAAGAATTAATAATTTCTAATTTTAATAATTTCTTGAAACAACATAATAATATTGTTCGATTTTATGGACACTCGAGATAAGTGTAAACAAATTCGTTAAAAAAAAAAAAAAAAAACAAATTTTGACCGTTCTGTTGAAGATATAGAGAAAAGTTATACAATATATTATTTTAAGCTCAGATTTATATCATTTGGAGCAACGTTAAAAGCATAATTTTTTTTTTTTTTTTTTTTTTTTTTTTATTTCTACCAAGGGAGAATTACCAATAGGATATCGATTTTGTTAAGATTGAACGGATTTAACGAGAACAAATGTTAAAATATTTAAGCTCATCTATTTGTAAAATAAAAAAAAAAATTACGATCGACCACATTTGCGATTAGTTCATTGTGTAAGTTCACCTGCGAGAAATGACACGTTGTAGTATCGACTGGTAAAGGTATAATCGCGATGAAATTCCCACGTAGAAAACACGAAGTATACGTGGAAGGGTGGTACCAGACACGAAATAGTGGTACTCTGTTAACCCACCCGTTCCTTCGAACCCTCGCCTACCCACGAAAACTTTTCGATTTCAGTCGTCACAATACCTACACCATTCTTAGCAGTTATACTCGAGCACGATCACCTGTCGGTTCTTACTTATCTAAACATGTTCGTCCAAGGGCCTGGTATGGTCCAAGATGGATCGGACAATTCTGAGGAGGAAAGCGAGGATGAATTTTTCGGTGACGTTCTTCAGGTCGAATCAGCCTAATTTCAAATTCAAATCGAACAATTATTTATTTATCGATTTATTTGTCTTCTGCGAAATTAAAAGACTGATCTTAAATTTTTTTTTTTTTTTTTTTTGACAAACCGTTTTTTTCGATCGTTACTTTTTAGAAACGACGCGAAGAATGCGAGAGAAAGGCGAGACGAGGAGAAATGGATCCTCGTTTGGAATTTGCTTTTCAACTTTTGATGGATGCGACACAGCTAACACGTCACGAGGTAATGGACCATGTTTTTGAAGGCGACATGCTAGACGAAATCAATCAACTATTTTTACCTAACACGAGGTCAACTCTCGTATGGTTTTATCAAGAGGTCGTTGAAATGGAACCCTCGCGTCCACCCGATATGGTAAATTTATACGCGTTTACACGTTTGTAATATTAATTATTAAATCGCGTTGCTTGTTTAACTTGACAATGTTAGAATTAACATTGATTTAACAGGTGCAAACGAAACCTACAGGTGCTCGAATCGCACCAAACGCGTCAATGTCGAAGGTAAAAGAATTACAAAAGGAAACGAAGGAGGCAACGAAAAAGAAACTTTTTTTAACCGACGGCTGGCAAGTTCCTTGTACAGGCATTTGTATTTACATGTATCGGTATTTATTTTGTCTTTCGTATTGGTCAATGTTGTCGTAAAAAAAAAAAAGAAAAAAGAAAAAAAAACAAACAAAAAACAATACGTTCCATTTTCTTCGTTTATTCATTAGAATTAATCTTTCGAAACAATTACCCGAGGAAGGATTTCAAAAGGATTTGTACACGGGCATTATAGATACCATGAAGATCGGCATCTTACCGTCTATTCAACGTGTCGTTGAAAATGTTTTTATGGAGGCACTGGCACACTCCGTTGGAGAGGGAGAAGACGATTGTCCGATGATAAAGAATCTTTTGTTGCCTGGTCTAAGATCATTTTGCAGCGCCTTAAAAGGTAATGAGTATTGCTCGTTATTCCATATAACCACTTAAATATTATATGAAACAAATATGATAAAAATTTCTCTTAAAGTATGCGAGGATGTGGCTTTGGAAGGTAGTGTATTCGACGATGATGATAATATAATGATGAACGTCCATAATTTCGAGGAAGCAAAAGTTTTCATGTCTAAGGAAAACGCTGTAACCAAAGTCGAGGAAAGAGTTAAAGCGTGGATAAAGAAATTGAAAGATTTCATGGCGGAGAGTAAGCAAGTTAAAAGAGAGAACGATAATTCCGGGCCGCAACAAGAATTGGAATATTGGAAACAAAGAGGAGCGCAATTTAGTCAACTTGTCTGTCGATTACAGGTTCCATATTGATCATTCTTTTTATTAAAATATTAATGTTTTATCTTGAACGTAATAAACGAGTTCATTTCGTTCTAAGGATCACGAAGTGCGAATGTCGCTTCTCTGCTTGCAAGTAGTTCGCTCGGCTTACATTAAAAATTGGGTAGACACCGAAGACGAAGTGAATTATTGCTACAACGAGGCAAAAGATAACGCTAAGTTTATTCAGGCTTTAGAAAAATGTTGTCATTGTTTATACCTCGACGATCCCGTAAGATGGTCCTTCGAGAAATATTCGATGAAATACACAAACTGTTCCTTAGAGAGCATCGATTTTGATTAATTTTTATTTCAGGTGAAAATGAAAGATTCTCTCATATCGTTGCTGCAAACTGTAAGATTGATATACAGCGTATCGAAATTTTATAATACTTCGGAACGGACCAGTTCGTTAATGATCAAAATTACTAATCAAATGATAGTCGCTTGTCGCGATTACGTCACGAAAAGAGGAAAAGAAACGATTTGGGGTCAGGACAGGTTGGCCGTTAAATCGAGATTAAAGCATTGCTTAAGATTGAACAAGTAATTATTTGATTTATCATTCGAAAGGAATCTACTATTAAATCTCTAGTTTCTTTTTTTTTCTTTTTTTTTTTTTTTTTTTTTTTTTAATAGCAATACGTTCTTCGTTCAAGGTCGTACAGAGAAACATACAGATTAGTACGATGTTCACCGGCCGTGACAGAACAAGAATTTTCCTTTTCCGAAACTCACGTTTTTGGAAGATTTGATTCATTTTGTGCGAGAATCAGAAAGATTCTTACAATGTTCGATCTCATCGAAGATTATCAGAATTTGTTCGAAAGACGAATGGAAGGATTATTACTAGGAGAATGTACGCTTATATCTCGATACGATTAATATCGATTACAGATACATTTGTATTCATTTTTCTTGTTTTTTTTTTTTCTATTTTTTTTTTTTCTTTGGTTTTTAGCTTTAGAAGATGCCATGAAAGTTTTCGAAGAGGCCAAGCAAATAGCTACGAATAAATCTTACGATTATTTGGATCCAAGAAACTTCGAATTTGATACCGATTACGACGAGTTTATGGTGAGGACGGATAATTTGAAGGAAAGCATTGGCGACATCATTGAGAAAAATTATGCCGATGTTTGGGAAACTCCACAAGGTATACGCTTTCTAACGCGATTCGAGAAGGTAAAGCGATGATATTAGCTCGAATTCGTGAAGTTTTTACTTATCCAATGATTAACGATCACGTTATCCTATAATATAAGGTCAGCAAAAAGATCCCATTGACGAAACTCGAAGAGAAATATAACATTGTGATCAAATATTGCGATAGGGAAATCGAAAGGATCTTGAAACTGTTTAAAAAGCAACGAGACGATCCACCATTGCCTAGGCACATGCCTCCTATAGCTGGAAGAGTAACTTGGGCGAACTCATTAATGTAAGTCGTTATAAGAGGATAATAGCTATCGTAAAAAAAAAAAAGTATATGACGCTTATCAAATGAGAAATCTCTCTCAGAGTACATCTAAACGAATTAACTACTTCTGTAACGAGTCACCCAGTTTTAAAAACGTTACCACTCACCGGTGATTTGGAGAAGCGTTACGCCCAAGCGCTCGTAATCTTAAGCCAATATCGATCGGATATTTCCGAAGTTTGGACGCATCAGAATTCATGGATCATCGAAGATTGCTTAAAACGGTAATAATTGATTCGGATAAGTTCGATCGATCGAAGTCTAATTATATTCATACTTTATCGAAGGGTAGACCATTGTTGGCGACCGATCGAAGAACAGGAAAGATCAAGGTCAATCTTGAAAGACGTATCGTTCTTCTATTTCGCGAAGCCGACTGTCTAGCGAAGTTAAACTTTAACATTCCTATCGTTGCACTGGCGATATTGGCTAAACGCGATCATTTCATAATGGTTGCGAATTCTCTTCAATTGGTAATAGAAGAGTTTGTCGCGACAGCACAACGAGTGAAATTAGAAGTTAGACCGCTCCTTTTACCGCATTTGGTACGTGTCGCGTCCTTATTCGAACCCGCTTTGACATCATTAACCTGGACGCAACCCGATTGGAAAGAATTTTGCCAAAATACAAGAGAACAAATCAAGATCTTCGACATACTCATAACTAGAATCCATGATGTATACTCCAATAGGTATTGAATGAAGACAACGAGTAATTGCATTTAGGTTGTTTGCAAACTCAAACATATTTCTTTCGTAGAATCCTACACGTATTAGAAAGTATGCAAAAGATAACTTTACATTCCTTACCGACATCCAATGATCCGTGGACTGTAGAGGAATTTGTAGAAAAAACCGAAGAAATTTGTAGAACTGCCGCGGTAGATTTGTATCGTAAAAGTATGATGGTGGAGGAGGCGGTAGAAGAAGTTTTAGATTTGGTTAAAAATGCCGCGGCTGATTTCAAACGGATTGCTGACTCCGATCAATTCGATATGCTAATCGAAGAAGGTTTGACACTTCCTACAGAATTTTTAATATCATATATCAAGCAAATATGAAAGTTATTTTTTTATTTTATTTATTTATTTATTTATTTTTTTTTTTTTTAAAGAAAAAATAGAGAAAGATGCGGAACAAGGAGTACAGCAACACGACTGGTCCATCGTGTGGGCCTATTTCGATAACCCCCATCAATTAGTAACGATTGATGGTGGTTTACCAAAAGGAATGCAAGAAATGGTTGGAAATGCAATGTCTGAAATGAGAAGATATTATTCCAGGAAAGTCGTGGATGTGTTGATAAAGGTTACAAAAGCTTCTTTAGACGCTATAAGAAAACGATTTGTTCGAAATATAGATCTTGGTAAATAATTCGAAAGATTAATAACTACTAATGGAAAATTTCAATTGAAAATGTGTGTGTGTGTGTGTTTTTTTTTATCGTTCATGTTCACAGATTGCACTCCGAATCCTGTGTTCCTATTACACGCCAATTTAATGATACCGACAGTGACAGTGAAACCAACTTTAAACGATGTACAAGAAACTTTATGCTCGGCTGGGAAAATAATTACAGGCGTGGCGAAAGGTGTTTCGCAATGGAATGTCAAGAGCAATAAGGTATTAATAATACCAAGATTCGAAATAGCTGGTAATTATTTGTATTAAATTGCGCATTCGATCGTATAGAATTGTTGGAAAGATTTACAATGGGGCATTAAAAGGAATGTTAATGATGTAATAATGCGCGTGCAAGTCGATTCTACGAATAAGAAGGAAGAACAATCTAAGGAAGATTTAAAAAGTAGAAGACGCAGACTTTATAAAATAATTTCCGAAGAGAAACCGGTATTTATGATCCAGGAGAAAAATTTTTATTCTATGGTCATAGAAAATAAAGACATCGTCAAGATACTATCGATGTTGAACAGTTGTACCCAAGAACTTAGAGAGGTAGTAAATCGTTCGATCGATCGCGAAAGTTCGAAAATATTTTTACACGAAGTTCGCGTATTTTCTTTTTTTTTTTTTTTTTTTTTTTTTTAGGATTTGTCAAATTTTTTCGAACGATGGGAACCTTATAAATTTCTTTGGAAAAACGAACGCAATATGCGAGAACTATTGCAAGTTTCCTTATCCGAATTCGAAAGCACTTTACGAAAACACGGTGAGCTTGAAGATCTTTTAATCACCGAACCCGATATGATTCTATTTGGAAGATCGATCGCTGTATCCACGGAAAGATTGAAGTATGGACTCTATACGGAAATAAAGAGTAAGTTTATTAAATCTTTTATCGTATGAGGATACCGTTCGGAATATTCGTTATTTAAAGATACTTCTTAACTTTAGGTTCCACTCACAAAATTGGTCAGGCCATGAAGAAAAAATATCGAAAGGAAATGGAGTATGTTTATGCGGTAATAAACGAAATGGAACGTAAATTGGATCGACAAATACGCGATCTAGACGACGTACGTCTCATAATGGATACCTTGAAGAAAATTCGCGATCAGGAGGTCGACATGGAGCTTAAAATTGATCCGATCGAAGAAGCTTTTAATATCGTTACGAGATACGATGTCCCCGTTGATCCCGAGTGTTTAGAACAAGTCGATAATCTTCGATACACTTGGCAACAATTATTGTCACGCGCACAAGAGAGTCATGTTTTATTACTGAATCTTCAGCCTCAGTTCGAAAATGATTTGAGAAGGAATCTGGAGAAATTCCGTATCGACAATGAGGCTTATTGCGAAGAGTATAGATCTTCGGGACCGATGCAGCCCGGTTTAAGTCCTAGAGATGCTTCCGATAGGCAAATACTTTTTCAAAATAGATTCGACGGAATGTGGAGGAAGTTACAAACTTATCAGAGCGGAGAAGAATTATTTGGATTGCCTATTACGGATTATCCGGAATTGTCGCAAATACGAAAGGAATTGAATTTGTTGCAAAAATTATATAAATTGTATAATGACGTTATAGATCGGGTCAGTAGTTACTACGATATACCTTGGGGTGAGGTAAGGAGTCATAATTAAGATCAAGTTATTTATTTTTATAAACAATTTATATAAAATAAATCTTCGTGTTCGTTCGTTCGACAGGTGAATATCGAAGACATCAATAACGAATTGATGGAGTTTCAAAATCGATGCCGCAAATTACCGAAGGGCTTGAAAGAATGGCCTGCATTTTTTGCGTTGAAAAAAACGATCGACGATTTTAACGACATGTGTCCGTTATTGGAATTGATGGCAAACAAAGCCATGAAGCCACGTCATTGGCAGAGAATAGTCGAAGTGATGGATTACTCTTTCGATCTCGAAAGTGAAAATTTTTGCTTGAAGAATATTCTTGAGGCGCCGTTGTTGAAGTACAAGGAAGACATCGAAGATATCTGTATATCAGCGATGAAGGAGAAGGATATCGAAGCAAAATTAAGAACGGTGATTAACGAGTGGTCTTCTCACGAATTGACCTTCATGACTTTTAACAATCGAGGAGAATTATTACTAAGAGGAGACACCACTGCGGAAACAATAGGACAGTTAGAAGACAGTTTGATGATTTTGGGTTCCTTGATGTCGAATAGATACAACGCACCCTTTCGCAAACAGATACAGCAATGGCTTACAGACCTTTCGAATACAAACGAGATTCTTGAAAGATGGTTACTCGTTCAAAATATGTGGGTTTATCTTGAGGCCGTATTCGTGGGTGGAGATATAGCTAAGCAATTGCCGAAAGAGGCTAAAAGGTTTAGTAAAATCGATAAGAGTTGGCAAAAAATTATGCAAAGGGCTCATGAAACTCCTGGCGTTGTCCCTTGTTGCGTGGGGGATGATTTATTGAAGCAACTTTTACCGCATTTGCAAGAACAACTGGAACTCTGTCAAAAATCTCTTAGCGGGTAAATAATAATAATAATAATAATAATAATAATAATAATAATAATAATATTAACGTGATTCCCATCGATGATGATAATCTACGATCGTTTATTATTCGTAGATATTTAGAAAAAAAACGCATGATGTTCCCAAGATTTTTCTTCGTATCCGATCCAGCACTTTTGGAGATACTAGGTCAAGCATCGGATTCGCACACGATACAAAATCATTTGCTTTCGATTTTCGATAATACCAAATACGTTAAATTTCACGACATAGAATACAATAAGATGACTGCAATTATTTCCTCGGAAGGTGAAACGATAACTGTGAGTATTAAATACATATATTAATAATTTAATTATCGAAGTATTACCGACAATTGAAGATTTAACTTTAAAGTTGGAAAAAGCTGTGCGAGCCGAAGGTTCAGTAGAGACATGGTTGATGCAGCTCCTACAGACATCCCAACAATCTTTACATTCCATCATTCGTCAAGCGTACTCGATGATGAACGATATTAGTTTTAATTTATTAAATTTTCTCGACAAAATGCCGGCGCAAGTGGGAATATTGGGGATTCAAATGATTTGGACAAGAGACGCGGAGTTAGCTTTAGCACAAGCGCGCGCGGACAAAAGGATCATGAACGAAACAAATAATAGATTTCTTGATTTGTTGAATACCTTGATCGATCAGACCACGCGAGATCTCTCGAAGATCGATCGAACTAAGTTCGAAACGTTGATCACTATACACGTGCATCAGCGTGATATTTTTGATATACTCGTGAGTATAATATAAGCCTGCTGAGATTTAATCCGAATTTATTTCCTGTAATATTAATCGTTTATCGTAGTGTCGCATGAATATACGCTCTGTAAATGATTTCGAGTGGTTAAAGCAATGCAGATTTTATTTCAAAGAGGATATGGATAAAACTATGATATCGATAACAGACGTACAATTCGTATATCAAAATGAATATTTAGGATGTACCGAGAGACTCGTTATAACGCCGTTAACGGATAGGTATTACTTATTAAATCGATTCTATTCATTGATATATTTCAAATATTTCCTTTTTTTTTTTCGATATATCTCAGATGTTACATAACGTTAGCGCAAGCATTGTCCATGTCAATGGGAGGTTCACCCTGTGGACCAGCAGGAACTGGTAAAACCGAGACGGTCAAAGATATGGGAAAGACGTTGGCAAAATATGTTGTCGTTTTCAATTGCTCCGATCAAATGGATTATAGAGGACTCGGCCGAATATACAAAGGGTTGGCTCAAAGTGGATCCTGGGGATGTTTCGACGAATTCAATAGAATCGAATTACCTGTCCTGTCCGTCGCTGCTCAGCAAGTTGCCGTTGTTCTAGCTGCTAAGAAAGAAAAAAAGAAGCAATTTGTATTCACGGATGGCGATCAAATAGATATGTGCCCCGAGCTTGGAATATTTATTACGATGGTAGTATATGTTAACAGGATAAAAAAAAAAAAAATGCATCCATCGTGATTTTATCATATACTTCTTTTTATATATACATAGAATCCGGGATATGCGGGTAGGAAAGAACTCCCAGAGAATTTAAAAATACAATTTCGTACCGTAGCCATGATGGTACCCGACCGACAGATAATTATACGAGTAAAATTGGCCAGCTGCGGATTCCTAGAAAATATTACTCTAGCTCGTAAATTTTATACTCTTTATAAGCTATGCGAGGAACAACTTACCAAACAAGTAAATATTCTCGAAATTTTCTTTTTTTTTTTTATTTATTTTTTTTTTTTATTTTTCATTGGCCATTGGCTATCCCTCAGTTAAAGCTATCCCTTTTTTCAAGGTACATTACGATTTCGGCTTAAGAAATATCTTATCCGTACTTAGAACGTTGGGTGCCGCAAAGAGGGTGAATTCGAAAGATTCGGAAAGTACAATTGTCATGCGTGTTCTCAGAGATATGAATCTCTCAAAACTCATAGGTTAGCATAATCAATAATATAATTTCAATAGAACTGTTGTAATGCGAATGTAATTATACCACTGGTAATATATCTCTTTACAGACGAAGACGAGCCATTGTTTATATCGTTGGTAGCAGATCTATTTCCAAATCAAGCATTAGAAAAAACTTCGTATCCGGAATTAGAGACAGCAATTAGTCAGCAGGTCGAAGAAGCCTCATTGATTTACCATCCACCGTGGGTCTTAAAATTGATTCAACTTTATGAAACTCAAAGAGTACGACATGGTATTATGACACTCGGACCAACAGGTGCAGGAAAAACAGCCTGCATACATATATTGATGAAAGCCTTAACTCAATCTGGTGATTACCATAGGTGATTATCGAGAAAAATGTTTATCGATAAACGCGTACAGGGATTATATCGAATCATGTTAATATTGTACTCTACAGAGAGATGAGAATGAATCCAAAGAGTATTACGGCCGCACAAATGTTCGGTCGTTTGGATGTGGCTACCAACGATTGGACGGATGGAATTTTTTCAGCGCTTTGGCGCAAAACTTTGAAGTTGAAAAAGGGCGAACACGTATGGATGGTTCTTGATGGGCCGGTCGATAGTATATGGATCGAAAATTTAAATTCCGTATTAGACGATAACAAAACCTTGACCCTTGCCAATGGCGATCGTTTACCTATGGCACCTACGTGTAAAATTATTTTCGAACCGCAGGACATCGACAATGCCAGTCCCGCGACAGTTTCTCGTAATGGCATGGTATACATGAGTTCGTCAGGATTAGATTGGAATCCAGTGGTTACAGCATGGCTCAAACGTCGATCGCCACTCGAACGAGAAACTTTAGAGCAGTGTTTCGCCGATTCCTTCGTTCAGGTTATATATTTAATTATAAGAAGTCAAGTATTCTTAAAAAAAAAAGAAAAAGAAAAAAAAATTAATAAAACAAATATAATTCTTATCTCGCTTATAGGTATATTCTTGGTCCACTCAAACGCTTTTATTAGCCATCAATGTTCTACAAAGTAATATCGTTCAGCAAATGCTATCTATACTCGAAGGATTGATACCACCCGATATATCGGCGGAAGATGGGGAAGACGATGATAACGAAAGGGATAGATCTCAACCTATAACTTCGGAACATCTGAAACGTCTTTACATTTTTGCTTTAATCTGGGGTGTGGGAGCGCTATTGGAAACAGCCGATAGATTAAAGTACGATGTATACCTGAAAGAAAACTTTAAAACCTGGGATCTTCCAAATTCAACGAACCATCCCGACGCGAGGGTCTTTGATTTTTTTGTCACCGAAAAAGGCAAGTGGGATACTTGGACGAGTATGGTAACGAATTATGTGTATCCCGAATATTCGACGCCTGATTATAGTAACGTACTCGTGCCAATTCCCGATAATGTACGTATTCAATATCTGATCGATTTGATTGGCCGTCAGGATAAGGCTGTTTTATTAATTGGCGAACAAGGATCTGCTAAAACGGTCATGATGAAATCATATATGAAAAAGGCGAACCCCGATACAACCTTAAATCGATCCTTCAATTTTAGTTCAGCGACTAGCCCATGCCAATTTCAGAAAACTATCGAAAGTTATATAGAGAAACGTATGGGGAACACGTTTGGACCGCCAGGTGGTAAGAAGATGTTGATCTTCATCGACGATATAAATTTGCCGCAAATAAACGAATGGGGTGATCAAATCACTAACGAAATCGTACGACAGACTATGGATATGAAGGGTTTTTATTCTCTCGAAAAACCTGGCGACTTCACCACTATCGTTGACGTAACATTTCTAGCGGCGATGTGCCAACCTGGCGGTGGAAGGAACGATATACCTTCGAGATTGAAACGACAATTTTCCATTTTCAATTGCACCTTACCAAACAACGAATCGATCGATCATATTTTCAGTGTACTCGGGGAGGGACACTACAACGCGAAAAGGGGCTTCTCTAATGAAATCAGAAATCTTATTAAAAAAATGGTCCCGTTGACGCGTATTCTATGGGAAAGAACGCGAGTAAAGTTGTTACCTACACCAGCTAAATTCCATTACGTTTTCAGCCTTCGAGATTTGTCACGAATATGGCAAGGAATAGTCGGTACTTTATCGACGGTAATAGATAGAGAAAGCGTGTTAATGTCACTCTGGAAACACGAATGTATGCGGGTTTTTAGTGATAGATTTACAATGCAATCGGACAAGGAGTGGTTCGAGGAACAGGTTGTTCTGGTTGTAAAAGATATTTTAGGGGATGATTACGTCGACATGACGATACCAAATCCAGCGTTCGTAGACTTCATGAGGTAATTCTTTGATCATAAAGTACATTATGAAAGAGTTCTATGACGCGCAAACTTTTGACATTGATTTTTATAACAGGGACGCACCTGAACCCACTGGCGAGGAAAGCGAAGACGCTGACGTGGAATTACCAAAGGTATATGAGCCTGTTTACGATGAGCAAGTATTACGAGACAGATTGGAGATGTTTCTGGCGCAATTCAATGAAATGCAACGAGGTGCCGGTATGGACCTTGTATTTTTTCCCGACGCGATGTTACACCTTGTAAAAATCTCTAGAGTGATAAGATATCCAAAGGGTAATGTCATGTTAGTAGGGGTGGGTGGCTCGGGTAAACAAAGTCTCACCAAGTTATCCTCATTTATCGCTGGTTATAAAACCTTCCAAATCACATTGACGAGATCCTACAACGTGGCAAACTTTTTGGAGGATCTGAAATTTCTTTATCGATCTTGCGGCGCACAAGGAAAAGGCACAACCTTTATCTTTACCGATTTGGATATCAAAGAGGAAGGCTTTTTAGAATATTTGAACAATATTTTGAGCTCAGGTGTAATAAGCAATTTATTTACGCGCGACGAGCAGGCAGAGATCATATCGGAATTGACGCCAATACTGAAACGCGAGAATCCTAAAAGAACCATCAATAACGAGCTAACGATGGAGTTCTTTCTTCAAAGAACCTGTCAAAATTTACACGTTGTCTTCTGCTTCTCGCCGGTAGGGGAGAAATTTCGAAATCGAGCTCAACGCTTTCCAGCATTAATATCCGGTTGTACGATAGATTGGTTCCAACCGTGGCCTAAAAATGCACTCATTTTAGTAGCCCAACATTTTCTCCATGATTTTGAAATCGCTTGCACAAACGAAGTTAAAATCGAACTGGTGAACGCACTTGGTTCTATACAGGATATCGTTTCTAAAACTTCGATGGAGTATTTTCAGCGATTCCGTCGAGCGACCCACGTAACCCCGAAATCATATCTTAATTTTATCGGAGGTTACAAAAACATTTATCGTAACAAGCAGCACGAGCTAGGAGAAGGTGCGAAAAGAATGGACACCGGGTTGGCCAAGCTCGAAGAAGCTTCCATATCCGTCGAGATATTGAAAAAAGATTTGGCTTTAATGGAAAGGGAATTGGTACAGGCATCGGAAAAAGCGGAAACGGTATTGTTAGAAGTGACGGAAAGAGCTACGCAGGCGGAAGCTTTTAAAAATCAGGTACAAAAGGTGAAAGAAAAAGCAGAACAATTAGTGGAATGCATTGCCGAAGAAAAGGCATTGGCGGAGGAAAAGCTCGAAGCTGCGAAGCCCGCATTAGAGGAAGCGGAAGCCGCCCTGAATACCATCAAACCTGCTCATATAGCGACCGTTCGAAAACTTGGAAGGCCGCCCCATCTTATAATGAGAATAATGGATTGCGTATTGATTCTATTTCAACGTAAGATAGGTTCGGTCGTGCCGGATCCCACGACCCAATGCCCAAAACCTTCATGGGCGGAATCCTTGAAGCTAATGGCCAGTACTACGTTCCTCTTGCAATTACAAAATTATCCAAAGGATATAATCAACAACGAGATGGTCGAGCTACTGCAACCTTATTTCAAAATGGAAGATTATAATATGGAAACAGCGCGACGGGTTTGCGGCGACGTGGCGGGATTGTTGTCATGGACCAAAGCCATGGCGTTCTTCCATTCCGTGAATAAGGAAGTTCTTCCCTTGAAAACTAATCTGGCATTACAGGAGGCAAGATTGAAAGTAGCTATGGAGGATTTGGCAAATGCCGAGAGAGAATTGTCAGAAAGAGAGATGGCTCTTCAAACTGTAAAGGAACAGTACGATGCCGCGGTCTCGGAAAAACAAAGGTTAACCGATGCTGCTAACGTATGCCTCAGAAAAATGACAGCAGCTACGACTCTCATCAATGGATTGGGAGGTGAAAAGATTCGATGGACCGAACAGAGTAAAGACTTCAAACTTCAATTAGGACGTTTAGTCGGTGATGTTTTATTGGCGACGGGTTTCTTATCGTACTGCGGTCCTTACAATCAACAATACAGAAGTAACTTAGTAACCGCTTGGATGGATATCTTAACGACCAAAGACATTCCATTTACGAAACATTTGAGTATAACCCACATGTTGGTCGATACCGCAACAATGTCAGAATGGACACTTCAAGGGTTGCCGAACGATGAGCTATCCGTACAAAACGCATTGATCGTTACGAAATCCACGTCTTACCCTTTATTAGTGGATCCTCAAAATCAAGGTAAAATGTGGATTAAAAACAAAGAATGTTCCAACGAATTGCAAATAACTTCATTGAATCACAAGTATTTCCGTACGCATTTGGAAGATAGTTTATCGTTAGGGAGACCTTTATTGATCGAAGATGTAGCGGAAGAACTTGATCCTGTTCTTGACAACGTCCTTGAAAAAAACTTCATTAAGTCAGGTTCCATAGAGAAAGTCATTGTTGGAGACAAGGAGTGTGACGTAATGCCTGGTTTCATGCTTTACATAACAACTAAGTTGCCAAATCCTGCATATAGTCCGGAGATATCAGCAAAAACGTCTATAATAGATTTTACTGTGACGATGTTGGGTTTGGAAGATCAATTATTGGGTCGAGTTATACTTATGGAGAAGGCTGATTTAGAGGCTGAAAGAGTAGCCCTGTTCGAATCTGTCATGACGAATCAGCGTTCCATGAAAGAGCTCGAGGGCACTTTACTACATAGACTCACATCCTCAGTAGGATCTTTGGTGGACGACGAAGAATTGATAGGTGTACTTCAAGAGACTAAATCCACGGCAGAATCGGTAAATGAAAAATTGAAGGTATCGGCTCTAACCGAAAAGAAAATTACATTAGCTCGTGAAGAATTTCGGGCGGTTGCATCTAGAGGATCCATCCTATACTTTTTAATCGTAGAAATGAGTAACGTAAACGTGATGTATCAAAATTCTTTAAAGCAATTCCTAACTATATTCGACAATTCTATAACGAGATCGGTCAAAAGTTCTATCACCGCGGATAGAATAAATACGATACTACGACATCTAACATATGAAGTATGGGCCTTCACATTGAGAAGCCTTTACGAAAGACATAAATCTCTGTTCACATTAATGTTGGCCATGAAAATTGATTGCCATCATGGTACGATCTCTCATACGGAATTCAATGCGTTCATAAAAGGCGGTGCGTCCTTAGATCTCAATGCGGTTACTCCAAAACCATTCAAATGGATTCTCGACATAACGTGGCTTAATTTGGTTGAAATTAGCAAACTAGATAGCTTTTCAGAAATTTTAACAAAAATTCAATTTAACGAGAAAGAATGGCGATTTTGGTACGAAAAAGAACGACCGGAAGAAGAGGAGCTCCCGTGCGGCTATCAGAAAAGTTTAGACGTCTTTAGGAAATTATTACTTATCAGATCTTGGAGTCCGGATAGAACTTTGTCTCAAGCAAAAAAATACGTTGTCGAATCCTTGGGCAGAGAATATGGAGAAGCGAAAATTTTGGATTTGGAAGTAACTTGGTTGGAATCGGAGGTCCGAACGCCGTTAATATGTTTATTATCGATTGGTTCTGACCCTAGCCCACAAATTACAGCATTGGCCAAGCAGAAATCCATTCGTAGGTGTATTCGTGTTGATAGTCAAGTAATATGATTCGGACATACCTGTCTACTTCTTTTTTTTCTTTTTTGTGTTTCTTTAGAATTAAAATCAGTGTCTATGGGTCAAGGACAAGAGTTCCATGCACGGCGAATGATCACGGATGCGATGAATACAGGTGGTTGGGTTCTTTTGCAGAATATTCACTTATCATTATCGTTCTGCACGGAAGTAATGGATGCACTCGTTGAAACAGATATCGTTCACGAAGCCTTCAGATTATGGATGACAACAGAAGTGCATCCACAATTCCCTATTGGTCTATTACAGGTTTATACTAAAAGCAATAAAAATTTAATTATTTCAATATACATATATTATAGAAGATATTATCTCGATGTGGTTTTAGATGGCAATCAAATTCACTAACGAACCACCCCAAGGTATCAGAGCTAGCTTAAAGAGAACTTATCAAAATGTAACACAGGATACATTGGATTATAGTACACAATCACAATGGCCACCATTATTATATGCTGTAGCATTTTTACATACGGTTGTACAAGAACGTAGAAAGTTCGGTCCACTTGGTTGGAATATACCTTACGAATTTAATCAAGCAGATTTCGCAGCCTCGGTACAATTTATTCAAAATCATCTTGATGATATGGATCCGAAGAAAGGTGTATCCTGGCCCACAGTCTGTTACATGCTAGGAGAGGTAATATTATATATGCATAGGATGCACAACGTTTCTCTTAACGATATTGATTTGAAAACGATTTACGGTGTGCTATTTAACGATGTAAAACTTTCAACAGGTTCAATATGGTGGTAGAGTTACAGATGATTTTGATAAGCGTTTATTAACAACCTTCACTCATGTATGGTTCTGTGACGTTCTTTTACGTCCTGGATTCGAATTCTATCGTGGCTACAAAGTACCACAAACTCGAAATCTTCAGGCATACGTAGATTACATCGACAATCTTCCAGCGACTGACAATCCAGAAGTATTTGGATTGCATCCAAATGCAGATATTACTTATCAAATTAATACGGCTAAGGGAATATTGGATACTATTCTCAGTGTACAACCTAAAGAAAGTGGTGCACAAGGTGGTGAAACCAGAGAGACCATCGTTTACAAATTAGCAAACGATATGTTATCCAAGTTACCGAAACAATATAATTCTTTTGAAGTTAAAGAAGCGCTCCACAGAATGGGAGCATTACTACCAATGAATATTTTCTTAAGGCAAGAAATAGATAGGTAAATTTCACGTTTGATGTACCATTAATAAAGCGCAAATTGAAATTATGTTTTATCCGATGTATTTAATGATATCATATTGATACAATCATTTTTTTATATTTTACAATTGAATTTTATCTTTCTAGAATCACAAGAGTCATCAAAGAAGTTCACGATACATTAACGAATCTAAAGTTAGCGATCGAAGGTACTATTGTAATGAGTCAGGGATTGCGTAAATCATTGGATTCTATGTATGATGCCCGTATACCAGAAAAATGGTTGAAAGTTTCTTGGGAATCAGCTACTTTAGGATTTTGGTATACGGAACTTTTGGAAAGAGATAATCAATTTAGACACTGGTGTACTCATGGAAGATCTAAAGTCTTTTGGATGACAGGTTTCTTTAATCCTCAAGGATTTTTGACAGCAATGAGACAAGTACATTTATTTAATATAGATACAATAACGAATACAATATGTATTATATAATAAAAATATAAATAAAATATTTCTAAAAATATTGCATAATTTAGGAAGTCACCAGAGCACATAAAGGTTGGGCTCTAGACTCTGTAGTACTGCAAAATCTTATAACGCGTTTCAATAAAGAAGACGTTAAAGAGCAGCCTCAAGAAGGAGTTTACGTACATGGATTATTTTTAGAGGGCGCGTCTCTCGATCGTAAAGCTGGAAAACTTATAGAAAGTAAACCGAAAGTTTTATATGAACAAATGCCCGTAATTTATATATATGCGATTAATACAACTGCTGGAAAAGATCCAAAACTTTACGAATGTCCTATATACAGAAAACCACAGAGAACCGATCAAAAATATGTTGGTTCTATCGATTTTCAGACTGATCATAATCCTCGTCATTGGACTTTACGTGGCGTAGCTTTATTATGCGACATCAAATAAATATAGTTAACATAAATGTTCACAGGATTTAAATATCCCATAGAATGTGATTTAATCATTACACCTCATCATGTTAAATACGATAGTTATTTATAATAATTAATAAAAAATTAGTAAAAAACAATAATCATCTCTCCGCAATATTTAGAATTGATAAGTCATATTTTACAGAATAAAAAATTGAAACAATTAGTTTCAAATGAAAATTATAATTATTAAAAGAATGAGAAATAATTACAAGGAAACTAAAAGATAACTTCAAATTAAAATTAAAATGTTACAATATCACTCTGTATGATTAAATGGTTACACTCATAAATTATTGCTGTGTGCATTTTTATGACACAGCCATATATTAAGTTTTAATTGGACAATATCTATATATGTTATTGATCACACATATTGACTTTTTAATGTAATACATCTGGACTATGTAATACATTTAATCACTACATATTAACTACATTATTTTTCTCTTGTTTCATATACCATTTAACAAATGAATGATTTATAGGTTGTCATGAATATGTTACAATAAATAAAGCATATATAGATATTTTATATACCCTTTGGCAAGTAAATAATTTATAGGTTTGTCATGAATATGTTCCAATACATCAATACTTCAAGCATATATAGATGAACACATAGCACATTTTACTTCAAGAGTAAAATAAGCGAATCAATTGAATTAAGTAGTGCTTTATATTCAGCTTCTTTTCTGGTTGTTCCTGGGCTACATTGTACAATAGTTGGTGAAGTATCAATTTCGACACTGACAATAAAAATATCTGAACACTTAGGAGTTAATAACGTAATATTTACTTGTATAGATAAAGGAGTTAGAATCTCTTGCAATCTACATAAAAGAGATTCTGCCATAGAAAAGTCATTTGGATCAATTTTAATTGACTGCAAGTTTGTTAAGAGTTCTTGGCGAATCGTCATAAAAGAATTCTTTAACTTTGTATGATAATCAGAAACTTTAAGGCCTAAGTTTACTTTTTTGGACGTCAACTTACTCATCTGAGGATAACGTGCTTCAGCAATTGAATTGCTTATCATTTCATTTATCTTACGTTGGTTTGGTGCTTCATTATCATCCAAAAATTCTGGATAATTAACAGAAACAAGCTCTTTTATACGATTTAACATTTTTTTAGCTGCCTCATGTTTAGCTTGTTTTTTTGTAGTAGCAATTCCTTCTTCTTTAAATGTTGAAAGAACACATTGATAAGTAAAGATTCTTGCATGTGGTGGACCTTCATCATTAATAGCTATATACTCTGGTTCTTGCAAATTATTTTCTACACATAATGTCTGTAAAATATAAAAGGTTTATAATGACTATGTATTATATATTTTTATAATTAATACTAACTTAAATATTTAAAGTAAAGAAATACCTGTAAAGCACCTATTGCATTTACGAAAGGTTCATTTGGTGGAATTCTTGGAGAAGCTGGTATAACTGATGGCATACATTTTTTTACAGGAGATTGTAATGGCGAAGCTAGTAGTTGAGGATAAGCTCTATGAACTGCTATTTTTTCAAGCATAGCTTTTGCAGCCTCATGTTTTGCATCTTTCTTACTACGTCCAGTACCTGTTGCGATAAGTCCTTCGCACGTAACGCGGTAGGTGAAAGTATTCATGTGTGTGCCTCCACCATCATGTATTAATTCATAATTAGGTATCATTTGCATTTTAACCATCATTTCTTGAAGTATTGAAACTGGTGTCTTACTCATATCGATCGATTTATAAGTTCCAAAGTACAAACTTCTAAAACAAAAGAATAGTTCCAGATTAATCATATAGTAAGAAATATATTATGTTTTTAGGTGGTATTTACCCGTATACTTAATTAAAATCTGTTGATAAGAAAGGAATACATAAAAAAAAAAAAAAAAATTATTTAATTCTATACAAAATCTTTACCCGTTAATCAAGGCGATGTCTACGATTGAATGGCGAACATAGATCTAGAAAGTTATTTTGATTGGTAACATAATGGTTAGCCTGCTGGTAACAAATATTGGATGTCGGTAAATGAAGAATGTAGCGGTCTTACGTTTTCCAATTGGACCACTGATAGCTTATCTGTTCACTAAAGCATAAGGTGGGAAGAAAAATGATCATAGTGAATAATAGTCGTTCACCAGGCTTAACAGGTTAAACTTGAAAATATGTACAAATTACGAAAAGACAGTTTTATTGATACTAAGTAGTACCAACTAGAACTTTTTTCGTTACCAATAACAATTTTACTTACCCATCATCATTTGTTAACCGTTTCATCCGACTTTAGTCACCCATACAACTTTTTATTTAACCTGGTACAAAAAAATTTGAAAGTAACAAGTTTGAAACGACAAAATATTAATTATAATTGTGACCTGTTTAGATTTTTAATCTGCATTGAAATAAATTTTCGCGTTTACAGCTACAAGATACGTATTCACAAATGGCGCTATATAATAGAAAAGTTTCAACATAAAAATTCGGATACACGGATACATTTATGATACATTTATAAATATAAATCTATGAATATGTATGAATATACACGTAAATTATTACTTTAAGTTCAAAGATTAAGTCTAATAATTAATGAGTTAAAAAATGCAAATCAAAATACGTTACGTAGAGGTAAAGTACCCAGTAATAAATATTGAAAATAATACGAAAATAGGAAAAATACTGAATTATTTTTTACTACTCCTTAATCCTACTTTCTTCTACTCCTTAACTCTACTTTTTCAATACGCGAGTGCTTTATAAAAGCACAATAACGATATTTTAACGCCGAAACACAAATTTATCATATTAACGATTTTATCGGAAGAAGAATATAATGTTTAAAAAAAAAAAAGAACGTTAAACTATTAGATAATGAAATCTTATATGATAATTATCTTGTTACCATTAATTTCGAATAGGCAAATGGTATGAATATTTGACTACGTAGTGTCTCCTTTTTTGCCTCTTGTAAAATGTCTATAACATACAAAATGGAACGATCAATTTTTAAATTCATCCAGAAGTTAGGTCATCTAGGGACTTTTACATTACCTTATATTTGGTATTAAATAATAATCAACTGCTATTAAAAATAAAAATACGTTTTTCATTATTTCTTTAAACGTAATTAAAACTCAAAATATTAAATTCGTAATGTGAAATTCAGATATGTAAAATATCATTTAATAGATTGTTTAGTGACAAAAAGCAAGCAGATGTCGCAATTGCACATAGCCATTGTTAGCGAAGTTATCGAATAAATGTGGATTTTATATTTACCTTTGAACGTATTTTTCGTTAACAAACTGTGTTATTGGTCTTTTAATAGTGAGAAGTCATTTAATTGGTGATTAGTATATCTAGTAGAAAAAAGAGTAGAAAAGTGCGAAATAATATAGGCATTACGAATAGCGTGTCTCATTTTCAAGCTCGTGCCACCCGCCATAACGAACGCTTCTTGGTACGAATAGTTCGTTTGAATGAATCTTCCGAACGTGCTCGGGTTTTGTTAATTGGTGTTAGTTATTTGGTGTGGCATTTTTAATGCGCACAAGATAATTGCATGCGAATTGACTTATGGTGGCAATTTGAAGTCATGGAAGTGGCACGAAAGTTGCATTTTGATGCGTGTGATATAGAAGACGAGGAACTTAATATAAGCAGCCTTGGAAACAACTCGAGTTGCGATATCGAAGATGTTTTTGATTCTTCGACCGAGTATTCCGGATGCTTATCTACGCTACAACCGAAAAAATTGTCTTTCACTAGTCCACCCACCTGTGATCTCAATGAAACCTTTACAGTACCATACAATAATAACAAAACACCGGCCATCAGTGTGACAGGTTAGAAGTAAAAAAAATTAATTTAATAAATGTACACACATATATATATATATATATACACATAAAACTTGTGTATATTTAGATATAAGTGAACACACGCACGCACACACATACACTAGATATTTGTAAACAAACATTAGTATATCTGCAATTGAAAACAATGCTATCAATGAAATATTAATCTTTAGAATGCAGTCTGCCTTGTCTTATGATATACATCTATTTGCTTAAAACATCTATTAGCTATATAGTGAAGTAAATTCTTTGAGTAGAATTACATGTGTGTGTTCAAAACATTAAGGTTAACTTATAGGCAGTTCCTTAATGTATCTTGTCGATATAAGAAGACGAATTATTAGTTATTTGATTTTATACCAAATACTTTAATACTTCAATTTATAATATAGGACCTTCTGGAATAAAAATTCCATCTCGTGAAACTGGCTGTTCACAAAAAATGTCTTTAGCTTGTAGCCCACCATACAAGCGTGTCAGAGCATTAAGATTATTTGACTCACCTGCTACACCTAAAACTTTAATGGAAAAAAGTACAATGCATACTCCACTTCCTTCTAAGTGTACTAGACTTTTCTCGCTAGAAAAGCCTAGACCCGTAGCTAGCAGTTACCAAAGTAAATCAGATAGACCTGCAGCCAATGTTAATCCTTTTACACCAAATGGAATGTTATTAACAGCAAGAAAAAGAAGTAGATCAAAGCGTAGCCTTAATGGGTATGGATAAACTATTCTGTATTGGAAGATTTATTTCATTTTATATTCTATTAAGTATGCTTATATTTTCTTTTTTCTTTTTACATATACATATATATATCAGATCTCCAGATGTTCAAAATAATAAATTTGATCTTGCCGACTCTGAGGATTCTGACAATGAAATAGAGCAACCAACTAAACGTGTAGCTTTACATGAATCTAACATTCCCAGGTACCATAGAGAGTTCCATGAACTTGGTTTGATTGGTACTGGTGAATTTGGTTCTGTTTATAAATGTATTAATAGATTAGATGGATGCGTTTATGCTATTAAAAAAAGCATTAAACCTGTAGCTGGAAGCATCAATGAAAAAAATGCATTAAACGAAGTATATGCACATGCTGTTCTCGGCAAACATCAACATGTTGTACGATATTATTCGGCATGGGCAGAAGATAATCATATGATTATACAAAACGAATATTGCAACGGTGGTAGTTTGGCAGATGCCATTTTAACTTTGCAGAAAGAAAAAAAACATTTATCTGAAGCAGAAATGCGCCAGTTATTGTTACATGTTGCTGAAGGTTTAAGATATATCCATAGTGTGCAGTTAGTACATATGGATATCAAACCAGGAAATATATTTATTTCAAAGGAGAAAAGGCTACTTGCCGTTAATTACGATTCAGCTGATGATGGTTTTGACGAAGAAGAAATTGTTGAAGAAGAAATCACATATAAAATTGGAGATTTAGGTCATGTAACATCTATTAGTAATCCGCAAGTTGAAGAGGGTGATTGTAGATATTTGCCAACTGAAATCTTACATGAAGATTTTAATCATTTAACAAAAGCTGATATCTTTGCCTTGGGTCTTACGGTATATGAAGCTGGTGGTGGTGGTCCACTTCCCAAGAACGGTCCGGAATGGCATGATATTAGAAATGGAAATTTAAAAGAATTATCACCCTATAGTAGAGATCTCAATGATTTGCTAAAGGTAAGTTTCTGTAAATTAATTACTGCATAAGAAGTTGTAATATGTTTTTTTTTAACAGCATGACTTATTAGTACTATTTAAGAAGAAAAATGACATTCTTTGCAGTTGATGATTCATCCAAATCCTGAAATGAGGCCTTCAGCTATATCACTTATTCAACACAGAGTACTATGTCCATATGGAAATAAAACAAAAGCTCAGCTTCGACGTGAATTAAATGCTGAGAAATTGAAAAATGAGATTTTATCAAAGCAATTACAAGAAGCAGCAAAGTGTATTAAAACATTTGCTCCAAACGTAGCTGCAATAAATGGAACAGTAAATTCTGAAAGATATAGATTAAGATCTGCAACAAATAGAATCTCAAACAGAGCTATTGGCAAAAAGGTCAATCGTAGCAATAGTACTACAAATTTTTAAATGTTATGTATTGCTTTTACACTTTATTAAGAATACAAAGAAGATAAAGGTGCTACAGAATAGTAGTTCTGCAAAGCATTTTCATCTTAATATTGTGATATCGTATTAATTTTAGTTTCTAAATAAGGGTAAGCCAGCCAACTTATAAACTTCATATCATTGTAATATTATAGAACATTGATTTCATTCTTATTTATAAAATAGATTTATTATTATAAAATCTTGTTCTGAAAGGTAAGTGGATTCTGGAATCAACAAGAAGAAACAATACTAAGTGTAATTTATAAGTAACATTTGATACAATGATAATATTTCAATGATATAAAGTGCAGTGTGTAATTGCATGGAACTATGACTACTACTTTTTACTGTGATGAAGACTATATAGTGTTAAACAAAAACTAGGAATTTTACTTGAGGAATTTCTTTTGCTTTTGTTGTTCAGAACATCTTGAACAAAGTAAAATCACATATAATATTTCATGTTACATAACTCTATTATTCTTGATTATCACTGTTACGAATATATTCCTTTTTTTTTCTTTTTTTTTACTGAAGAATACAGTTGATGAAAGTAGTAATATTAGTACAACATAACACATAATGATTAATTATGATGGTTGTACATGTTATAAACTTTTGTGCAAAATAAATCAATGCACTTAATGTTTATAAATTCAGTAAACGAATTCAACCAAGAAAGTATTTTTGCCATTTAAATTTCATCAGTTTTATGTCTTCTTAAATTTATCATTTTATTAGATATTAAGTATCATTATTTTACCAAGGGATTAAGGTATCAGTTAAATTGAAATTATGCTGTGTTAAATTTATAACATAGCTTTTTTTTGTGTACACTAGCAAATTACAACAAACTTTGTGTGAATTTGCTTTTTCATTATTAATTTTTTTTCTCTTTTTTTTTTTTTTTTTTGAAAATATGTACACAAGTCTTATCTTTGATTTTTTTTTCTGTGTGTTACAAATTATTACATTTATTTCAATTTTATGAATTTGATATTTCTTGCATGTTCACATTTATTTTTATCATTTTATCTGAATATTAATTCGTAATACATTTATTATCCATGATTCATTACAGTAACAATACTATTTTTCGTTTTAGAAAGCTTGCCCTATCTTTAACTAGTTTATTAATTCTAAAAATCATAATGATAAAAGAACAATTTTTCTTTTCTTTTTTTTTTTTTTTCTTTTAACTATATTCTCATGTATTAATATTTATAAAGGCTCAATTATTAGTTTAGTATTAATTACTCAAAATAGACTCCACATGACTAAATTCATTTAGTATTTTTCTGGCAGTGACTGAGCGCATTTTATCCAAATTTAATGTGCTTTTAATTTATATTTTTCAGACATATTATATCATTTTTTGATGCATGTAATTAAATATAATAAAGACAAAAAAGGTTGTGTCAATTAAATAGTAACTTTTGTTCCATAAATTTTAAGTTTAAAATATTTTTAAAAAGGTTTTTTTTTACAATATAGTTATCTATAATACGAACATTTATCAGGTATTATTGAATCTTACATATTTGTAGTATGTTTATGTTCATAATAAGATATTTAGCTGTAAAAAAACCATGTTTCGTTGAATGTATAACTTCTATGTAATAAATATTGTCAAGTTTTTTAATTAGCATGAGAGAAAAATAAATTCAGCTGATTATAGTTACATATGCATCAGTTTTAGTACACATAATTTCTGCATTGTGACAGAGTATTTAAAAATTATATATTTTTTACATCATTTATTTCGGCTCGTTTGTAAACAATATTGGAATACAAACCTAAAATATAATGTATAATGGCATGTGCAGCATTATAGACCTTAAAGTGAATTTCAAATTTGTTATTCAATTGTTATATGAATTTATTTCTTTTAACAAGTCTTTGTAGTACCCAAATATGTCTTACATAACACAAATTTTGTTCAATTCTTCTTTCTTTGCTTTTGTTTATTAAGCATAAGGAATATAAAAGAATGTTTCGACCAAACATTTATCTTTCATAAAACTTATTGCTTATTTTGATTCATTTTATACCTAAACAATAATAAATTTTGTAACATGTTTGTATCACAATAACGATTATATAACCTAATATTAAGTTTGTAATAATTTTAACTTACATATAATCACATTTGTAAACCATCGTTTTTTTGTATTTAGACCTAAGTTGATCTATCATAAAACTTACCTATATAAATTAGGTAAGTAAAACAATGGAATTTAATATGTGCCAATGAGGGTGGATCCTGATTCCTGGCAGAGAACTGATGTTTTCCATTTTTCATATAAATATAGTATTATTTTTTTATTACTAATAATATAATTATTACAATAAATAACAATAAATTACAGTATCTTTTTTATTTATTTTTATAATATACGATTTCCATGAAACTCGTCGCGATCATCCAAATTTTAAATTGCAATGGAAAACAGTAGATACAGAGGATGTGTTTTATCAGAAGTAAAGAATCATGAAAATATATTAAATAAGAGAAATGCAGTTCTTTTTCAATACAGTTCTTAAATATAAATATGTTCCACTTATTAGATCATGGTCTTTTTTATTTTTATACACGAATAAAGTGCGAAAGTTATTGTTTTCATAAGAAAACGTTTTAGTTTCTTTATTTTTTGTATAATTGTAATTGTTTTCATATTTAAGATAATTTTACACCTCTTGGACTACTAATTTATCAAGTTCTTCTTGTCCCGGATATAAAATAGAGTCAATATTATAAAATGATGCATGAAGTGTTATTAGAAACAAGGATGCGCCTGTAATAAGCATACACATATTTTAAATTGTTCTGTTTTTAGTATCTTTGTGTAAATATTAAGTCATAGTAATGAATATAATTTTTCTTTATCTTACCAAGTACCCAAAACAAATATTCTCCAGCACCAACTATATAAAAGAGAGGTAACGAACAAATCCCAATTAATGCATATAATTGAGTTAAAGTTAATCTATGACCAAATATCAACAATCTTTTATTAGTATGCCATTTAGTTACTAAATAACAAATTCCAAAAAGCATTATAATAAGAAGGAGTAATAAACCTGATGTAATCCTAAAATAATATAACACAAGTAATATTAGATATTTGAAATATAATACAATATAAAAGTAACATTAATATAAATTATAAATTTGTTAATTTATATATATATACATATATATATATATATATATATATATATATATATATATATAATTCCTTATGATTTTTCTCAATAACTTTTACATTGTAAATATTATTCATAGAACTTACAAACAATATATAAATAATCCAATGAATACAAAGAGATAATTGCTCTGGAAGTAATCGATGTTCTTCACAACTCTTTTACTTAATATTGAGAAGCTTGGAGGTGATCGAACATAATTAGTATTTAGAAATAATCTCCAAGGTTTTATATTAGCTTTCGTATGTTCGATCAATGTTTGAACTTGAGGATATCCTAACTTACTAAATTGAAGTTGCGGCAATTGTAAGAAATTGGATCTAATAACATAAACAGATTCAAAAAATTAGTTATATTAAATTATATTTCAATATTTGCATACCACGTATACGAATATGGTAATAGATTGTAGGAAACATGTATAGATATATATTTTATGTTTTAAATATATTTTTACCCGTTTATGTTATTATGTCTAGGCGGTTGTGCTTCCATCTTTCCTGAAATTGTAATATTCGTATCCATTATTTTAGACTTTTATAAATATAAGTAGCACCAGTTGTAAATATTAAAATATGGTAATATTTCAGTTCGACCAAAATGCAATTGAAGCCAGATATATATATGTGTATATATGTATATATACATATATATAAATGTTCTGAAAATAAATATTAATCATATGTTGTTAATAGTCAAACAAAAATTATTGGTATATTTGAAACAAAATAATAACAACACCATTCATAACATTAAATTCATATGTTGATTAAAATTTTCCATTCTTACTTTAAAAAATATTTTTCATCAAAATTCAATTAAAGATACGATAAAAGGAGCCAAAAAATATTTTAAGCAAATCAATTGTTTCCATTGTTAAGCTTTTACTCATTTCCGATATTCAACGGAATATAACTTCTCTAGGGGAAATTATTTTGCTTAAACGGTAACCATGATGTCTGCTCCTGCTTAGCAGTTCAGTATAGTTAAGAAAATGAAAATGGCCGATTAAAGTTATTGTCAGAATGTGTGATATAAAGATAAGTTGTTTTACAATGGAATCCCTTGAAAATATTTTGAAATTAAGACAGGGTAATGCGACCAAAATTGTACAGTATAATGGTGATACACTTATTACAGACAGCTGTAGAGGTTTTGCTAACAAAAGTTGGTTTCGATATTTTGAAGAAAATTTCATTTGCAATTACGCCTGTAGAGCCTGTCAGCATTGTAAGTTATCGATACAATGGATATATTATAAATTTTATTTAGCTTACAGATTATTTATTTACAACTATTGTTCTTATATATTCTAAGCTCGCTTGGTGCAAGGAATTTGTCCCCGCTAAAATGCTTTTGGCAGATTCAAGGCCGTTTAGTAACGGCCACGTTACGACTGACGAGGAATATAATTTTAAACGAAATGCATTTCGACCACGTTTAATATCAGAAAGTTCGGTCGATTCGGAAGATAATTATGAGATTGTTTTCGAGACAGATTCTGAAAATATTTACGACAGTGATTTTAATTACAGCGAATCGACCGATGATAGCCAAAATGAAAATGAAAGTGAATGTGAAATAACTCAAAATGAAAACACATGTAATTATCAAACTCGTAAGGTAAGAACTTGAAATAATGAAATATTTATAGTCTTTTAACAAATTTGTATAGTTTTCCAAATTCTATTTTAATGTATTGAAAATATAAGATCTGAATCATAGTAATTATATATATACAATATGAAATGGCATGTAATAATTAAAAATCGTTTAGTCATGTCTGATGCAATAATGTATTTTGTATTGTCAGGAAATACTACAAAAAATCTAGTTTCAAGATATATTTTATTACTAACGTTATTTTGTATATAGTAATTATTTTTTTATCGCATTGATAATATATTATAGGTGACATTTAATCTGACACCAGTTGTACATACGATGATACAGTGGGACTATGCATATCGTGCTGCTAGAAAAGGTCCGTGGGAGGAAATGGCCAGAGACAGAGAAAGATTTAAAGGACGTATTAATTGTATTCGATGTATCCTTGAACCTATTTTACAAATTCAACATCGCACCCATATATGGCAAGAACGATTTGCATAGTGGGATCAATAATTGTTTATTATCTGTACAAAAGAAATGTTTCACAAAGGTTGCTGAAATCAATAATGAAAAGGGATGAATAGTTTGCAATAAAAGATAATATGTATAATAAAAGTCTTCCAGAAAGAAAATAGAAAAAGGCTGTGAATGTATAGTTTAGAACAGGGATTCCTAATAGTTACTAAATTTAGATGAAAAATATCCAAAAATTTTAATAATATATGTTCAATGGTATGAAGTAAATTACGGAGCAAAATTTATATTTCTTGTTTAATTGCAATAACAATTCTTTTACAGAAAAAAATGAAGTTGTCAATATATAATACATTGATCTAAATAAGGAACTATGGAAATTGGAGTAAATTAATCATATGATGCGATGCAATGTGCAAAATTTTGAATACTTTTTATAAGATACTTGTAATTTTAGTTTAAACATGTGGAATCCCAATATTTCTTCACAGTTTCATATTTTTATTCAAAAGGGTTAAAAAATTTGTTACTTGTAATTATTTTTACAGCATAAATGTATTATTAAAGAGAAAGGAAAAATTGCATACAATAATGAAATTAGAAGTTTGCATAATAACTTCAATTTTAGCGAACGTTTTTTTTTATGATTTTAAATATAATATTACATATAAACAATATATTATTTCAATATTATCTAAAATGTATATTTATAAGTATTGCATTCAAGTAATTTCTTTCACATAATACTAAATTCAATTGTTGAGCATTAGTAGAATCATTGGTAGAATCTGGAATATATCTGGTAACACATACATATTTTTTATATTATGAAAACCAAAGAAGTATAGTTATGTGTCATTGAAAAATGCAAAATAAAACACTCAAATAAGTAATTCTTATAATGCATTTCTTTATTAATATGTTGATATTTATTATAATTATTATTTTAAACTTAGGAATATTTTGTATAAATTTCAATGAACTATTGAATTTTATTTCAATTAATATTTATAAGTAGCAATTTTCGTATGATAAAGAAATACATATTTTTAATTTATGACAGAAAATGAAATAAGAAATAACAAGTGTACGATCCAAGTTATGTATCCCAGACAATTCAGCAGCCTTGTGAAAGGTATTGAAGATTTTTCTTTAAAGCGTTTAAGCTTAATCTGGACGAAAGTTTAAAAACAAAGAATATTATATACAGGATGGTATATTTAAATGGGAACATTCAATGATCCTTTGTTGTTTATGAATTAAGACTAGATCTTCAAAAAGAAAAAATATGAGAGAAAAATCTTATTTATCCTTTCATATATTATAACTTTACCCTAAAGAATAATATTTTACATCAATAAGCAACCAAGATGTTTTAGGTTTCCTTTAAATGTTCCACAATGTATATTTGTAATATATATCAAAACTAGGTGAAAATGCTAGAAATCAGTAAACTCGTACTCTGCAGCACATTTCCGCGTGGTTTTGTTTTACACAATTTATGTAATATATATATGTATATATGTGTGTGTATGTGTGTATATATATATAATATATATGTATGTGTGTATATATATATATATATATATATATATATATAATATAATATAATAACAACATTAAATTATTATACAAACATTATTTTAAACTGTATACTCATGAAATGTATATAACAGATTTTTAATGTATCACAATATGTTCACAATACGAATATTATGATTTCTATGCGCACCATATAAATATGTATATATATATTATATGTATATGAGAAATACGTGAGCTCACACGATAAATTTTACGATTTGAGTAGTAAACAACATAGGCGCGAGCTGAAAAATTACGAGAAGAAATAGGCAGAACCTGGAACAATGTGGTAAATATGTGCGATACGTAACGAGAAACTCTTCACTGCTATTTTTAAATCCGTCAATAGTTGACTAATCAAGAATCACCGTTTTTTTATATGCTTTTCACATTCCTAAAAAATATACTTCTCTACTAGTAACAATAATTAGTAACAATACATAGATTAAAAAAGCGTTCTGTTTAATAATAATAAAATCATTTCGCTGTAATAATATGCGCGACCGAAAATTTTCATAGAAACGTGCAGAATTTTGTACACAATTCAATAAAGCTTTGTATAAAACTTATGGAGATTATTTTACGAAAGAAGCAACGTGGAACAGTAAATATTTGTCATTTTGAAATAATTCATTTTACAATCAGATATAATTGAAAGAATAACAGAAATATCCTTTCTCATTTTTACCTTTTGGATAGCTATTATCGTTAACAATTCATCGTATAGAAAATTGAAATATCAATAAAAAAAAAAAACAAGTATAAGAAACGAATATGTTATATAAATAAATGAAATAAAAGATTGGAATTAAACGTATAGAGACAATAATAGCTATACAAAATAATGATTCAAACGCCAATGTAAGAGAATGATGAAACAATCGACTTTGTACCATCAGCTTACGTATCTTTATAAAAACATTCTTGATTTGTTCGACTTTGTAATAGGCCCATTATCCAATTATAAGAATCTCATCTTTCTATTTTAAAAATAGACCATTTCTTGTGATCTCTAATCTTTTTCTCATACTTTCTTAGATCGCATCGTTAATGCATACGAGATCATTCTATTTTTGTACCCATTTTTATCTCGTATAAAGATTTGCTCAAAGGAGGATAATGACGCGACACTTTCTGATAAATCAAATCAATGACGATGACGAATTAATATCTTATTGTGAAGAATGCATTCGTACATATGTATATATGTATATACGATGCTAGTGAAAGCGTGTGTAAAATGGTAACCATTTATAAATATGTGTTATGGACATTCGATGGCATAAGTAATCTTATATTTCTCCTTTCACTAAGGTATATCGAGATTGTGGTTATGGATATGCTTATCATTATGCTTGAAATATTCTATAAAACGCGAGATTAATAAAGAGAGTATCAGACAAAATTGATTCTTAAACAGTATCCATTAGCTTGCGCGGTTTTCGCTCATTATACAGATGATTAACAAATTTTAATAGAAAGTAATTTTCATATAAATGTTTTCTTTTTATATATATATATATATATATATATATATATATATTATATTCTTTCACTTTTTTTATGACCGTAAAATGGGATATTAAAAGAAATTTCAATTAAGTAAAGATCTAATTTGATCTAGATACGATAAATCGAACGATCGTTACTTTTAACATATAAAGAAAAATTTCGACATTCTTTTTAGACGTTTGAAATCGTTGTACAGGTGGTTTTGTTTTACGAAATTTTTCTAAGAAAGAGAATTTCTTTTTTTTATAATATAATATATCTAAATAATAATACATGTATATATATATATATATGTATAGATAAAAAAGTGAGGATTATTATCTATATATGTTTCGATAAGTATCGACGCGATGGCGCGACTCGTATCATCTGGCTCTTATTTTTCTTCGATACGACGTAAATACTGTCTCTATCAAAATCCAGCCATATTGTTATACTTTGAAATTTCAAACTCCCACTCCCGAGCAGGTGCACTCCGACGACGATGTAAACACTGTGCACATATATAAGCAAGGCGAATGGAAAGATTACGGTTCTTTTCGCTTTCAATGTAAAACGTGGAAAAATCTCGATTTTGTTTTTAACAGGATAAAATTTTCGTGTCGGCCGACACCTTCCATTGCGATTAATTTCAATTAGACATATTCAATTAGAAGTAAGACTAATCATGAGTATCATTGCACGTAATCGATGCATTAAAATATGACAAAAAAAAAAAAAGAAATTTCTGGAAATAAATCATTAAATGACAAATTGCGTAAGAGTACGTTCGTTAATCATGTTAAAAATTTCATTGATGTCTAAACTTTTTTCATTAAGCCTCTTCGAACGTATATTATTAAATTCGATATTACAATTATATATTAAAACAGGCCGAACTTGGGAGATTCTAGGAATATAATTAGGGATTCTATTTAAGATTCTATATGATCCGAGATACGAAGTATCCCTTAGTTATTTCACGACCAGCAAAGAATCTTTGCAAACTCTAGCGAATGATACATTCGAAAGAAGAAGAGAAAGAGAAATAGATAGATAAAAGAAAGAGGTGTCTTAAAGACAACATATTGGAGAATAAACACAGCACTATAGAGAGTGACAACGGGAATGTTTTTACAATTGTCCGATGAGGTATATAATTCGCGAAAGACAGAAATTCATCATCAATGTACGAAGTTCCTCCATCCACGATGAAGATATACTTGGCATATTTTCTTCTTTGGGGTTTTATAAGCAACCAGAAGTCGGTTAAAGCTACGGAAGCTGAGTCTTCGGCATCGGCATCGGCATTGGCTGATAGCTCGAGCGTTAACAATGACGCGACTGTCCTTGACTCGAGCTCGAACAGATGGTCGGCCGATGATAATCAAAAGTCGATCGACTCGAAGTCGTCTAACTCGGTAGAAGCAAAATCGGATGGAGAGATTTTAGCGAAGGAGATTTTGAGCAAACCGGTAGGTCCGAAGAACGAAGTAGGATCAACAAACGCAAGTTATGGGGAAATTAATCCTGTTCTACAGGATGATCATGTTCCAGAGAGCGGCGCATCGTTGGAGGCGACGTCAAAGGCGCAAACGAAAGAAGAATCAAAGGTCGTTCAAACTCGTGCCATGGAGGAGGACAAAGCGAATGATGAAGCGAAGGCGAGAGTGAAAGCCGATGCCGAAGTCGAAGCCGAAGTCGAAGCCGAAGTCAAAGCCGAAGCGAAAGCCGAAGCGAAAGCCGAAGTCGAACCCGAAGCCAAAAGCAAAGCCGAGGAAGAAGAAGATAGAGCTCGGGTCATAACCGAAGCGCAAACACGTGCCGAGGTCGAAGGTAGAGTGGAGACGGAAGTAGTTCGCCGAGCGTTGGCCCAGGCAAAAGCGGAAGCGAAGATACAAGCTAGCAAGGCGGCGAAAGCAAAGGCTAATGCTCTTGCGAAAGCGGAAGCTTATGTGAAGGCGTCTGTAGTTGCCAACGAGACTGCCACTGATGCGGCCGAGAAGATGAAGAGAGCCGTGGCCGAGCGAATGGAGGCAACTATAAAATCGGCCGCCGCCCAAGCGGCACTTTCCGACGAGGAGATGGCATCGATGCGTGCGGTTGCCTCCGCGGCTGCGGTCCAGGCCGCCCAAATGCAAGCCTTGATCGCCGCCCAAGCTGGGGCTGTCGCACAGAAAAAGAGTTTCTTTCAGGCTTTGACAGCGAGCAAAATAGTCACGGCGAACGCGCTCGCTGCCGATGCGGTTGAGAGAAAAGCGATCGTCGCAAAACGGAAAGTCAACGAGGCTACGAACGAAACTCAAGCGGCCGTTTTAGTTCAATCGATGGCCAACGACGAAATGTCAGCGGCAACCTTAACTCAAAATGAAGCTTTAACGGCGGCCATTACCACAAGTGTTTTGCAAATCGTCGCACTCGCGGAAGCTAATGCCGCGTTACAGGATATCATTGCGGTCGACGTTCGTCATGCGGAACTTTCGATCCCTGAAAGTAAACCCTTTGAAATAATTTATCCCAATTGATTACGAGGATTGCTGTATCCTCCTTTACGAACCTATTGATATGCGCTCTCTCCCGTGAGAGAGCATTGTAAAATCCAGTTGTTAAGAAAAACGAACTTTTGCATATTCAATAAAGCGAAATGACAGTAAATCGAAAACGAATTGTTTGTTTGTTAACTTTATTTTCTCATTATATCCAACATTGTTCCTTTGCGTTTTTACGATCGTAACAAAATTTCACATACGTACAATGCACGAATAAGAATATTATTTGCGTACTAAGCCGTTCTCAAATCATTTTTCTCAGGTTGTTCTCGAGTATGTACCGATAATCGAGCATTATATTTTACTATTTTATACAATTTAATATTAATAGCTACCAGGAAGGAAGATAGGCATTTATATTGCGCATACGTATACGTTGAAGCTTTATCATCCTGTCAATATGTTTTATTTTATAAAATATCTAACTGGTTACCATTAATGTCGTTTATTTAATAAACCTAACGTTTCTTATTAACATTAAACAATCAATTTACATTTATCGTTTTCATCCTTCCTTTCGCGTGACTAAAGTAGAATACAGATAGCATACATTTTTTGCTTTTACCATATAATTTAACGAATGGCAAGGTCATATTTTGAAGTAATATGTTAGGACTTTAACGTATCACGACAGCAAGAAGGTATATTTCTGTTAAGTAGTCAATGTCTAAGCTGAAAGTTAGGATATACTTCAAATTTCATCTATCGTAAAACTCGTGCGAACTTATTCGAAGAATTTCGAATACGTTTGTTTCTTCGTATGTACGAACTTGGAGCATCATTAAGGCATTGGGTATAGTTTGGTGTAGAAACCAATGTTTATATTTCGAATGGATGAGGATGCGTCGATAAAGGGTAAACAAAGATTTAATGCGAGGGACATATATACGTAAGGAAGATTGAGTTTAAGGAACATACGAATTGTGATAATCAGGGAGGAGAGTCTAGACGTTGATTTTTCGAAAGTAGGGAGGGGGAGGAGGATCTGCAAGTGTTCGGAGATTACTGAAACAATATTTTCGGAGGGAATTGACTTGTGCGTGTAGCGTTGAAAGCAGATATTCCGCATGGTATTTGGACAATTGCGGGCGAATCGGTATATAACGAGCGGCCGCGAGGGAAGATCATCAATATTCGAAGTCACAATCGAAGATGAACATCCTAACGGTACTCGCGACGACACTTCTTCTGAGTGGCTTCGCCACGGCAGCAGGAAGCTCAAGCTCAAGCTCAAGCTCCTCGGCGTCTTCGGGTTCATCGTCATCCTCCGAGAATAGAGGACAGTTGTTGGCTGCGTTAGAAAGGAGCTCAACCAGAAGCTTATTGGATTTGGTGAGCGGTGCTAGGAACAATGCTGCGACAACCGCATCGTCCGCAGCCGCTGCGAAGGCGACACTTCGAGCGATCAAAGCTGCGAATTCCGCTGAAGCGGAAGCTTTGACGCAGGCGACAGCTTCCGCGGCTACGAATGCAAAGGCACGTGCAACCGCGGGCGCCGCAGCGCAGGCGACTAACGCAGCCGTTAACGCGCAAGGGAAGGCTTCCGCGCAGGCCATTGCAACGGCGGAGGCGGCAGAAGCATTGATCAAATCGGCACTCCAAGCTCAGTCCGCTGCTAGCAGCTCCAAATCGGAGGCAGCTCAAGCTTTAACCTCGGCCAATGCCGGAGCCGGTGCTCTCGCGACTGCTTCTGCCCAGGCCTTATCCGCGAAGAAGGCAGCCCTCGCTTACGCATCTGCTGCCGCTGACGCAAGCACCGCAGCGGCCAACGCTCGTGCCGCAGTTGCCGCCGCTGAAGCTGCCACTCGTAGAGCCGTCCAAGCCGAAAGAGATTCCACAAACGCAGCCTCTCTCGCGGCTAAAGCCCAAGCTGAAGCCAGGGCTGCCGAAGCCGCTGCTGCGGCAGCGAGACTCGCCGCGTCAGCCGCCGCCGATGCCAGCGATCAGGCCGATGAAAGGGTCAGAACCGCTGCCGTTGAAGCTGCCGCCAGCGCTCGTACCAAAGCATCCAATGCTCAAGGCACATCCGAGGCTGCAGCCATAGCCAGGAGCAGCTCCAGGGACGCACAAGCTAACTGGGCTGACAGCAGGTCTTCTGCATCGTCCAGCGCATCGATCAGTTCATCGGCCAGTTCATCGGCCAGTTCATCAGCCATCGGAGAAGCCGATTCAGAATCTGGTGCATCGGCTGATTCAGCGGCCGATTCTAATTCTGATTCATCTTCCGGTTCATCCGCCGGTTCACTATCCCGCTTAACAGCCGGCTCTGCAGCTGGTTCAACATCCCGTTCAACTGCCGGCTCTGCAGCCGGTTCAACAGCTCGTTCAGCAGCCGGTTCTTCAGCTGGCTCATCGGCTGGTTCAGCATCAGCTAAAGGTTCCTCCGGTGCCTCCTCCGGTGCATCAGCTAAAGGTTCCTCTGGTGCCTCCTCCGGTGCCTCCTCCGGTGCCTCCTCTGATGCCTCCTCCGGTGCTTCCTCCGGTGCTTCCTCCGGTGCTTCCTCCGGTGCCTCCAGCATAGCCTCCGCCGGTGCTTCCGCCGATAATTCCGCCGATAACTCCGCCGAAGCTCTTTCTAGCTCTGCCTCAGAGTCTTCGTCGTCTTCCTGGTCCTCTTCCAGCCAAAATATCTGGTCCTCGGATTGGTAGATCGAAAGAATGAAAGCTACCATATCCACCCAACAAACCATTTCGATGAGATATCTACTTTGAGATAGCTTACCCAGCGAATCCTTGTACAAAAATGTCTAAGTAATGTGGAATCGTGCCTAAATTGCTCTCAAATTGTAATAAAAATAAATTTGAATCTAGCATGTATATGATTTTATTATCCTCTATACTCTATATGTCTTCCTTTCGTTACGTTAGACGTTTCATGACAAACGTGTCAAAATAATTCATAGGATAGAAAAGAAGACACGATACGATGGATGGATCTGCTATACTTGCGTTAAAATTGCCGATTAATTATCTCTTTTATTTCGGGAAGTATTCAATACTTAAATCTAACTTCTCGTAATTTTATTAATTGAATTTAAATCACTTAGAAAAAAGAAATAAGTTAAGAGCACGTATATAGACAAAAAAAATTTAATATATATATATATACATATATATACATATATAACTTAATAATTATATATTTATAACTTAAATGTTATTATTAATAACCAAATAAATCAATATACATTACTTCTACATGTACTTCAACAAATTTTTAACGTTTTTACCCTTCCATTAGATTTTCGGCTCAATGAATAAAATTAGCGTTTGATTGTCAGTTGCTTGACAAAAGGAAAACGTTTTAATCTCTTTAAAAATGTTGTAAATAAGTGTGATGTATATTGTGCGCATACAGTGTCTTGAATTTATGTTAAATAAAAGATTTCATATAAATGAAATACATTTCTTCGATCTTACTTATGTCGAAACGAAAAATTCATCGATTATGCATACAAGAATGAATCATTTGTTGTTTCGATCCTTGAAAAATATTTGAAAAATATTTGCATAAATACAGATGAAAAGATTCTTTTAATATCTCAATCCATCTGTAACGGCTCGTGGTAGAATTATCGAATTATCTACAAAGAAGAAGTAACTGTGATTCACATCTCTCTTTCATTTGATGTGAGAATAATGAAATGTCGAACGTACGAACTAGTGTTTATTTGAATTTTTAATAGTTTTAATAACACGCCAAAAATTATGATAACCTTCGATAAAAATGTTCTACTCGTTGAACGTATTGTTGCAATTGTTTCAACGAGCTTGTTATTTATTCGATATAAAATATCAACGTCCGAACGTTGTCTTCATTCCAAACATTTACAATAATCGTTATCGGTCTTGTTTTAGCAACACGATAAAAATAATTATTAAGTATATCGTGCAAATTTTGTCAGAAGAATTAGTTAAACAAAAATAAAAGAAAGATATAGGATAACGAAATTCTCGTGGCAACATAAGACTACGGTTTACGAGACTGTGACTTATTAAGTGGAATCCTTACGACAAGTGGGCTTTGATTTTCTTTGCCAACAGTGGCAAGTGCACGGTGATAAACAAAAGAGGCTGCGCGTGATTGAAACAACATAAGGGATGGAGTAAAGGCGAAAAAAGAGATGGAGAAGACGAGTGGGGGCCGAAAGAAAATATTTTAAAAGAAGTTGATTGGTGTGTTAGAACGAAGAACGGTAGGAGCAAGTGTTTGTACAATTGTCGGCGAGCGTTGTAGGTATATAATCGCGTATCCGTATATGATTCAGCATCAATCTGCGAAGTACCGTACAGAATGAACGTACAAGCGACACTCGTGCTTTGCCTGCTCGCATTTTTCGGCGGCGTGGCCCAAGGCGGGCCGCCAAGGTTGTCCGAAAACAGTGACTCGTCCGCGGCATCTTGGTCCTCGAGTTCGTCCTCAAGCTCGTCCTTGTCCTCGTCACTGGCTTCGGATTCTGCTTCTACTTCGGCTTCGGCTTCGGCAAGTTCGAGAGACAATGACAGCAGAATTAAGGCATGGAAGAAGGGTAGAGGAGGCAGCGACAGTTTAGTACTGTCGAACGATTCATCGGAAGACTCGAAAGCAAGGGAGCTCCTCGAGACGGACGCCGGATTGGGTGCGGCCGCAGCTTTAGCTAGAGCCGCCGCGGATGTCCAATCAAAAACGGCAGCAAGCGCCGATACTACGGCTAATAAGGCAACAGCGAAGGCCCTCGCATTGGCCGAGGCTGCCGTAAGGGCGGAAAACGCAGCGTTACTAAGGATCCGTAACGCTTTGTCGGCAGCGCAAGCTCTCGTCTTGGCGTCCAGTCGTGCAAAGGCCGCAGCCAGGGCCGCGAGGGAAGCTGCCGCGAACTCGGCCGCGGCTGCCGCAAGATCTTCCACTAATCAAGTGAAAGCCAACGCCGACTCGCTCGTCGCCAACAGAGCTGCAGCGGCCCTTCTCGCAGCCGCCGAGGAAGCCCTACAGAAGGCCAGTGCTTCGCAGAATGCAGCAGCCGAAGCCGCTGCTAAAGCTCGTGCCGCAGCTAACGCGAATGCCGCAACCACCAGAGCCGCGGCCTCGGCCATACTCGCCGAAGCTCGTGCCAGAACAGCCATCGCGAAAGCAGCCGCCGCTCAATCAACGGCCTCCGCTCAGGCTTCTTCAGCTTCCCAAGTACAAAATCGTGCGAACGCCCTACAAGCCGCGTCCGCCTCTTTAGCCGAATCCAGGGCGGAAGCCGCAATAGCCGCAGCCGCGGCACAGGCGACCGCAGTCGCAGAAGCTAACGCTCAACTCGTTCGTCTCAGCCAGGCATCTGCTGGTTCTTCCAGCGGTGGTTCGGCCTCGGCCTCGGCTTCGGCCTCGGCTTCAGCCTCCTCGAGTAGTAGCAGCGCCTAATTCGCTCTAATAGACTACTACCTACCTCCGACAGTCTCTGTGTGCTGCCCGTTTAACGTCAACCCCCGCCCTCCTACCCTTTTTTGTGGCACGCAATATCGCAGATTCACCAAGATATGATCCTCAGTTTTGCCTGAGATAGGGCAATGAAGAAAAGCAGCAAAAGCAGATGCATTAACGATTCGAAAATTGTAATAATATCAATAAAATTCTTTTATCATCTCAAATATTTTCCTTATTTCACTATTTTGGGTTAATCCCTATGTTCCCGTTGATTTAACAAAAATTAGAGAACGACGATGGGATATTTAAGATATGATGTGAATCTATGGTTCTGTTTGAAATTAAACCTATGCGTTTCTTCGTATAAACTTTCGTTTGCTACTATCTTTTGCACAATTACTATCTAAGTACAATTATAACGTGCAAAATAATGCTCTGCACTCAAGATGTTAGAACGTTCTGTATATGATAGTTCCACCTGTTTACACTAATGAATAAATATTATTGTAACATTGCAAAGATTTCAAATAAAATATATTTTATAAAGAAAGAAATCTGTGTAATTAAATTTAATGAAATTTTTATCAGTCACTTTAAATCTGTAGTGACCTTTCTGATTAATTTCCTATTTTATTTATAACTGTCATACTGACGCTTATTGTAAATCTATAATTCAATACGATTTCCTTCTATACAAATTGGAAATGTTTCAATTCTGTTTCAAATGTTATGTATAATATTAACATTATTATAAAATAATATGAACATCATTATTTTATTGCTAGAAAAAGAATTTCTTTTTGTTATACTCGCGCATTTATCTCATAGAGAGAATCGAGATTACAGTTTATTGTATACACAAATAATGATAATAATATTCAATATTTTGGACAATTTTATTCATTTATCATAATATCTAGGTAGATATGCATTGCTGTCATTATTAGCAAGAGATATACGTTTGGAGCCAATCAAATTTGTCAAAAATGATGTTGATGTGTCATGGAATATTATTAAAAATTTGAGGAAAATTTAAGAAAGATTTGATCGACCTTGATTTTTACCGCCAATTTATACCATAATACTCACCGTTTTTTTGAAAGTCCGGTCGACAATTACACGACAGCACGACGATACGACATCGTAATTCGGTAACTTTTTGATTCTAATCATAACAAAAAAAAAAAAAAACAGGTATCTTGATATTATTCAAAACATCATAGAAAATAGAGGAACGAAAGAGAGAGGATAGCTCAAAAGAAGAAAATAAGCTTCGAATGGTAGCGTTATCGGTACTCGGTAATATTTGCGATAAGTAAACGGGTTTATTATGACAATAGAATCGGTTGGGGGAGGAAAAGGCGTGCGGCAATATTTAGAGAGAAGCGCGGGAATCGCGTTGAATGTTTTCACAATTGCGTGTAACGGTATATAACCGGTGGATGATAGGTGGTTGTCACAAAGCTACAAAGTTCTTTGGAAGATGAAGATACCCTCGATTCTCGTAACGTGCCTTATTACCTGGGGCTTTGCTGCCGGTAGTAGCAGCTCGTCCGCGGAATCTTCGGCATCAGCGACGGCGACGTCTTCAGATGCTTCCTCGAGATGGTCGGGTCTTGGGAGAGCACCGAACGTGATCTTGAATAGGGCACCTCAATTAGGAGCTAGCCCGGCAGCTATCGCATCCGCTCAAGCTAGCGCCGCGGCAAACGCTGCGGCAGACGAAAAATCGGCCCGGGAAACGCGAGCGACAGCTTTGGCCCGATCAAGAGCTGCCGTTATCGCGGCGAAACGAGCAGCCGCGAGAACGCAAGAGGCCGTCGCGGCGGCGAAAGCCGCAGCCAAGGCGCAAGCAATTGCTGCCGCTAAATCCTCGGCGGCGATTTCCGCGTTGGCCGCAGAAGAGGCTGCCGCCCAAAAGGCGGCCGCCGCCGCAGTCGCCGCAACGAACGCTAATCTTAGATCGGTCAAAGCCGCAGAGAATGGCCTGGCGGTGCAGAATCGTGCGAATGGAGAAGCGGAACAGGCAAGTCGTGCCGCTGCTGCTAACCTCGCTGCGGCCATACGTACCCGAGACAATGCCCTAGAAACGAGGAAGGAGGCAGCTCGATTGAGGGCACTCGCGACAGCCGCAGCCAACGCCAATAACAAAGCGACCAGTCTTGCCGAAGCTTCCGCGAAGCAAGCAACCGAAGCAAGCTCCGCAGCCGAGGATACTTCTTCCATTCAATGTGCTGCGGTAGCTCAAGCCGAGGCCGCCGATACGCTCAGTACGAGTCTCGCCGTACTCGAGAGCACCCAATCCTCAAGGCAGGACACCAACGTGGCCAAAGATGAGGCTGAGGCCGCGGCCAAGGCCTCCCCTGGCACTGCAACAAAGGACGGAGTCGATCTTGGTCTCGCCTCTGATGCCGGTGCAGCCGCTCAACTGAAAGCCCAAGCCGCAGCATTGGAACGAGCGAGTAACAAAATTAGTTCCGGCCCTTCGTCGCCCGCATTGAAACAGAGGAGCGAAGAATCTTCGGAATCGTCGGCCTCTGCGGTCGCGGCCAGTTCCAGCGCCAGTTCCAGCGCCAGTTCCACCTCCAGTTCTCGCAAAAATTAAATCGTTCCCGAGGCTCGTACAAACGGCGCGACGATAGATATCGTCTTGGCAAGGGGTTTACCAATACGAAGGATTCATGTTTTCCAGAGCTCGATCACTTGAAAAAATGAAAAAAAATTAACTGAAATTTTGTCATTCCAAAATTAATAATAAATAGTAACATGCTTTTCAATCGATTGCGTTGTCTTGCCTTGACTCCTCTAGCTTCGTCAAATGAACAAGCATATTTTATGTAATCGAACGAATGATTAATCATTTTAATTAAAAATAAATACGTTATAAAGAGTAAAACTTTATCTTTGTCTTCCTTTGTCCTTGTCTTATAACAAAAAAACTACAGAATCTCGTTGATCGGGAACAAGATCAGTGACTAGTAAATAGTTGCGGAATTAAATCTTGGTCGATGACACATTTTCTTACCTTTTTTATTTAATAAAACTATTTTTTACGATTGTTAAAAAAAGAAGAAGAAAAGCTTTACATGCCTATTGCACGTATTTTCCAGAATGATATTACCAAGTTTCACGCTCCATATGATCCAGGCTAAAACTTGAAGATAACAATTTAATGTCATTTACATGAATCGTATACTTCGATTTTGATTCACGTCGTCTTGAGAAAGACACAGATTATTTGTTATTTTTCTCAATTCTTTAACAGTTGTTACTAGTTACGATTATTTATGCAATTAACAAAAGTATCGATTTAAACATATCGTGGATATTATGGTTTTATATTAGAAATCAATATACACGTATATATATATATATATATATATATATATATATATATATATATATATATATATAAATATGCATATGCAAGTTGATGGGATTTAACGTGTATGTGCTTTAGAATTTATAGAATATTCATGAAATTTTAATATAACGATCTTTGCATAAAAATGTATGAAATATCGTAACGGTATTCAATCGAATAATCTTCACACGGAAGCTATAACTTTCCAAGAATACTCGATATGTCATAAAATTGTTATTTCAATGAACGATGTTTTACAACATAATAAGAGCAACAGCGTTTGTTATTTGATTAAACAACGCAACATAAATAACATAGTTGCTATCATAATAACAATATTTGTTTTATTTTTCAATATTATTGATTCGAGTGGCTGCGATGTTTTAAGTGTTCGACTACTTTGACATAACATAAACAAGAGATAAGAATCGACTGTATCGATTAAGAACAACATTGATTCAGATTCATATAATGAGTAAAATAAAAAAAAAAAAAAGACTATAGATTCAATGCTTCAAATATCCAACAATAAATCTATGACAATATATGTTTAACTTTTTGATTTATTGGGATATATATATTCAAGAGTAAGCGTGAAAGAATAAAATGTTAAAAGGACGTTGAATCTTTCGAGGACAAATTATCAGAGGCACGGTAACGATGGGCAAGGAATAATGATTTAATATTTACGCGATATATTTAGGTAAAATTAAAGAAAAGCATGTTAGTAGTACAATAATGACGCAGAGACGTTCGCGTGCCGGCTGCGTATTCGTACACCAAACAGATTTTTATAAGCGCTAAAGTACGGACAAAGCAGGTAGCGTGTAATGTTTGGACAGTTGTGCGATGTGGTATAAAATGGAGTAGTAACGGTGCAGGTTCATCAATCGACAAAGACCCTACGAAGATGAAGTATCTCTCAACGCTCGTGTCGTCGCTCTTGTTGGGAGCCTGTGTGCTCAGTGTCCATGCCGACAGATCATGGGCAGCATCGGATGCAAGCGCTGAATCGTCGGCCGCAGGGGAATCGTCATCTCTATGGGAAGATTCATCATCGAGTGCAATCGCGGGAGCGTCAGCCGGAACGGAATCCTCATCTGCCTGGGAAGATTCGTCCAGCTCAAACTCGGGCGAATTAGGTGCCTCGGAATCGTCATCTAGCTGGGAAGATTCATCCAGCGCAAGCACTAGCTCCAGCGCAAGCGCTAGCTCTAGCACAAGCATTAGCTCAAGCGCTAGCTCCAGTTCTAGTGCCAGCGCTAGCACAGAATCGTCTAGCGAATCAAGGAGGGGTATCGCCATTGAGGGAGCCCTTGTTGGTACGGGCGCGGCAAGTACGGCTGCGGCATCCGCGGAAATGCTTTCGGACACCTTGGGATTAGGTCAAGATGCTCTCCAAGCACAAAGGGCGTCCGTAAATCAGGCCAACCTTGCCAGCGACGCCAGCAACCAAGCTAACCGATTGGCGGCTGCTGCGGCAGCAGCGATGTCGGCCGCAGCTTCCGCACAGGAGAACGCCGCGTCGTTGGCGCGTGTTTCGGCCAGCGCGTCCGAAAGTGCGGCTAGTGCCACGTCGAAGGCCGAGGCGAGCGCCGAGGCGGCCAAAACGTCCGCGGAGAAATGTTTGTTGCTCGCGCAAAATTCCGCACAAGCGCAAGCTCGCGCGACCGAACAGTCGGAGTCGTCGAACAGAGACTCGGCCGCAAGTGCGGCCGCCGCCGCGGAAGCCGAAAGGAAGGCCACCTTGGCTCTGAGAGCAATAGCTGATGCCAAGGCCAAGGCCAGTGCAGCACTTGCCGCTCAGTCGGAGGCTGCTGCGGCCGCCGCAGCCGCTGCAAAGGCACGCGCCGAAGCCGAGGCAGGTGCCAGCTTGGCCGCGGCAGCGCGTGCCGTCGCCGCATCCGAAGATGCTGCTTCGAGACGAAACGACCGTCAAGCTGGTGTAGCTCAAGCCGGAGCATCCGCCGCAGCCGAGACCAGAGCTCTCGCATCCTCCGCCGCAGCCACCGCTAAAGCAGCCGCTTACGCTAATGCCGATATCCGAACACTTTCCGCAGCCGCTTTGGAATCCTCCATATCTTCGTCCTCCAGCAATAGTGCTTCCAATGCATCCTCATCCACCAGCAGCAGTGTTAGCAGCAGTGCCAGCAGCAGTGCCAGCAGCAGTGCCAGCAACGGTTCCACCAGCGGTTCCAGCAGCGGTTCCAGCAGCGATTCCAGCAGCCTCAGAGGAGACGATGCTTAATCCAATGTCAGTCGCGCAGCCGAATACGAGAGTAGTGCTAACTCGCTGTGCCCCTAAAATAATCTCTCTTTCTTTGACCAGAACGTCCGTCCATCTGTCCACCGATGGACAGATACCCGAAGAAATGCGAGTTCGAGCTTACTTTCCAATAAACTAGAATAAATCTATAATGGAACGAATAACTGGAAAATATTTTACGATTAAACAACTTCTCATAAACGAATTCTTGCAAACCCGAAGACCAATATATTTCTTATTTATCTCGATTACCTCTAATCCCCATCGATAGACGTCAAACCATATATATGATATTTTCTTACTCTCTTATTCTATTCTCTCAAGTATGATGTAATAATGACGTTTTAATAGAAATGATCTTAAGAAGACGACCGTGTAATTTAATGACTTACTACCGCTGAATTATTAGAAGAAAAAGAAAAGGGAACGCCGAGTGGTGCAAGATCCATTATTTGTCGTTTCTATATAATTCCGAGTTTACGCGTGGTATAGCTGTCCCATTGCCGATTGTGGGTGCGTCCGACGCTTGCGAGTGAAACACACGGGCTACGAATGTGAACGATTCTTTGGTGACTGGTGGTTCAAGAGGTGAGAGACCATGAGAAGTTGGAGGGGGAGGAGACGGGGCCTCGCCCGGTGAACGGCTATAAATTGCCGGCAAGTGCTTCGGACCCAACCAGTCTTGATCGGAACACTAAGACCCTTTTTTTTAAACTATTCCTCTTGGAGGATAACTTTGCTTTCACTTGGAATCCGTTAAGATGAAGCCAATCGCACTCTTCTGCCTCACCGTTGCGGTCGTTCTCGCCGCATCCGAAGAAGAAAAGAAGGAGGAGCCAGAACGGCCCAAAACCTTCCGTAGGCTTATACCAGCCGACGTACTTCGTGGTGAGTTTTCAGCAACGATTTTAACCCTATTCACTCATGGATCCCGGCCGAATGTGATAATCCTTGGAATGTATCACTTTTCCTCGTTTGTTTCTTCTTCTTTTTGTTATTTTTTTTTTTTTTTTGTAACTCACTAACGTTTATCGTCTTTGCGAACGTTTCGAATGCACACGCGTGTAATAGACACGCTCTTTCCGTTCACCACGTACACGTATACACGTAGTGTTATACGTAGGCATCGAGACGATAACCAGTCACTCTCTTTCGTCATTTTGCTTTTGTAATCTCGATATTGTCTATTATATAAATTATGTTCATGTTCATGTAAGTATCTTACGGTGGTCGGTTGATGGAATGAATGAATGAATGTATGTATGAAACATTAAAAACGAATAAACGTGGAATGAGTCGTGAAATTATCTGAAACGAATCGACGATATCGATCGTTATGTATAAAATAATGGGAGAAAAAAGAAGTTAGATGCTTGGCTTGATTCTATATGTCAATCTATCGTACTTCGTGTCGAAATCCAGTCGCACGAAATTCGTTCGATTGATGATTATTTTTTCAGCGTGGAAAAAAGAAAAGAAAAAAAAAGAAACAGGGTCGACCGAGTCAGAGCCGATGTTGTTCGGTGAAAGGCACCGTTTATTAAGGTCGTTTGTATGTTCGTAAATAGGGAAGCACGACGGAACGTCAGTCGATGAATCTTGCTTTCGGAAAAAAAAAAAAAAAAGAAAGAGAAACATTTACATTTATGATAAATAAATTAAACGCGCCTCGAAAAGATTAAAAAAAAAAAAAAAAAAAGAAACTGGACAGTCCTTTTCTTATATAGCAGTTTGCAAGATTAAAAGATATATGCTAAGTGGGACGATTTTGAGTCTTTCATTTTGAAACTACAGATATGCATCTGATATTCGTCCAGAGTAGTTTAACGAGTTCAAGTGTCGGAAAGAGAAACTCCGAAAGATCGAGATTTAATGTCCCGATGGTATCTTCGATGACTCGAAGAACTTTCCAAAATCATTCTTCGTTATACGTAAGCGAAAAATTGCTTCTTTTTTAATTTTTCTCATATTTCTTTTCTTTTCTGATATTATTAACGGTACACGTAGTTTATTACAAGGCGCGTTAATCAATGAGAAGTATTCCTTTACCGTAATTAAATTAATTATTTAGTGGCTTATGGCTATAGAATCGTAATTACAATCGATCCATCGGGAAGTCATTTTTAATTGGAAACCGTCAACAAGCCCGTGATTACCGATGGGAGATATTAATATCAACGAGAGAAAGGAAAAAAAAATTATAAACCAATCGACGCGTAACACCGAAGTAATCAAATAATACACATTATGGATTTTATAATTGGGTATGTAAAATTTACGAGGGTGGGGGGAAAGGGGAGGGGGAGGGGGAGGGATGTAAAAAACAAAAAAAAGGAAACGTGCCTTTAAGGTGCCTTAATGCAGCCTTGGTACGTTTTACATGTTACTCGTAATTATGTCACATGTAAAGAATGATGCGTATAAATTCACATCTCATTGTTTCCAAGTTTTACATCGGCTCGACCTTCCTTCCGACGTTTTTAAAATCATGCCACACGCATAAATATATATTCCTGCAAGGCAGAAAGTACAAGATAGATAGGAATGGCTCTCGGTATCCCGATATACGAGTAAAAGGTTCGTCAAGCGGCGAATCAGAAAGTGCAAATGAAAGCGACGTCTCGATTTCTTCGATTCGCAAAAGGTCTTCGCCAGTCTCTCTCTCTCTCTCTCTCTCTCTCTCTCTCTCTCTCTCTGTCTCTCTTTGTCCCACGGCATTCCGAATCGCCACATCAGCTTTGCCGATAGTCACCCTGCAGGACCATGCCGTTATATGCTTACTCACTATGAGCCGATATACCGGTAATATAGACCTCTCAGTGCGTATACGAAAAGAAAGACAGGAAACTATATACCCTCGCCAAGAACGTAAAAGTTCACGAGAAAGTATATTGGTGTATAACTATCGCTTCGCTATCTTCCTGTATCAATCTCGATGGTTTTTTAATTCCGTTTTTTCTTTCATATATTTTCTCTCTCTCTCTCTCTCTCTCTCTCAAGATCTCTCTGAAGATCTCTCCTACAACATCGATCGTACGTTCCTTTATAAAAGAGCTTCTATATTTTAAGGATCCCCAGTTTGATCGCTTATACAATTGATCGTTTCCCAGAAAAAAAAAAAAAAAAAATCATCATTATTCATGTCGATCGTATGATAATATAAACGAAGTAGTTGCGAGCTCTTTTAATATCTAGAAAAACGATATTTAACTTGAATTCACTTTTAAACGCATAACTTCTAATTGATACGGCCTCGATACCCGTCATGCGTTGCTCCAGTCCCAGATTCCCAGGAATACTTGAATTACCGACAATGACCTCGTTACTACTATTAACCAATGGCGTAGTTAAGTTCAGGGATAGCGCGTATTTTAAGATCTTTTAAGTGTCGTTCCATTAGCATAACCCTTTATGGCAATTTTCCTTCGAAAGTGGTATGGTGTCTAGACTTACGTAAACAAACGGTAGTCGTAGGAAAGTGTGATCGCGAGCCTACTATCATAAGATCTATTACAGAATCTTAAGGCTACGATCGCTGCACATACTAATTACAGTCTTGCGTCTGTTCTCTTTCGATTTGCAATATCGTGACACACACACACACACATATATATATAGTCTCGATTAAAATATATGTATATATTCGTCGGTTCGTCTTATTGTTCGTTAACGTAATATGTCCGAGTCGAAAGAGTAGAATTTTTAAATTATTGAAAAAAAAAAAGAAAATCAGGTCATCGTCCGATCCTATATACGATATTTTTCTCGAGGACAATGAACGTTTTAACTCGGCGACGAATATAACGGTACTACGAGAAAGAGAACCGCCGAACAGTTATTTTAAAATAAGACCAAAGAAGAATGACCAATATCTCACGTATTATATTATATCTCTTATATCAAAGACGCGATAACGTTCGCTATGAGATTTTTTTTTTTTTTTTTTTCTAGAAGCGTATTGTTACATGAAAATAGATGCAAAGATGAAATCTAGGAAGCACGAGTTTAACTGTTAACTGAATCCGTTGGTTTCTCGCTTACAATCGACGCTCAAAATTCATATACATACATATATATATATATATATATATATATATATATATATATGTATATATATATGTATATATATATATATATACACACACATATGCCGACAAGAAAGCGAGAAATTGGAGATGCGAGTACGCTCTTAGGGTATTCACTTTCTTCTCGTTCTGCCAGAGAAACTACATCGGAGAACCTGCTCTTAAATGCATGCTCGGGGATCGTATGAAACGGCAATAAGTCGTTGCTCTTTCGTAGATTCAGATTCGAGAGGATTTAATGTCCTTCTTTTCTTTTCGAGATGAAAGTAAAAAAAGAAAGTAAAAAAAAAAAGAAAAAGAAAGTAAAAAGAATATCGTAAAATATATACTCAATATATATATATATATACTCAACGTTTCGTATTATAATTTTAATAATAAAATTATCATACAATTAAATTATATTGAGAAATACGTTTCGCTGATCGTAACATATATATGTATAAATAAATACGATTCCATTCGAAAGCAAGGTCTTCTACATATTATATTTACACATTCGAGAGATGTATAAATGCATTCTATCACGGGATCCAAGCGCTACGTCGATGGTATCTGTATCACCGTTTCGCAAAAAGATTTACGTTGGCGTTTTAAATGTTTCACATCTAAGACCTTCGTTTTATGGATAGCGCTGGGATAAGTAGAGCGAGCCGATTATTTAGGTAAAGTCGATACGCCATTACGTAGTACGCATGTACATAATTGTAAATACGATGGTGAGTCAAAGTCTAAAGCTTAGATCCTAAGGCGTTGACGGTAGATCGTCGTTATTCCCATTGTCGTTGATAATATCATTGTCGTCGTTGTAGCTCTTGCATAAACGGTATTCCGGTGTGTGACAGTGAAAGTGTTTCTCCTTGAAGTTTCTACTGTGATCCATTGTCGATGAAACTTCGAGTTATGCATACAATAGATGAAGGTACTCGATGACAATAGAATTATACCTACGATTCGTCTCAGCCGTGTGATTCGATAAGATACGAATGACTCACGTTCGAAGAAAATTAGATATAATAATTGTTTTCCTGAGTGTTATCCGGCAATTTGTATTTATGCAAATTCATTGATCGACGAAAGAAATGCGTGATAAATATAAATAAAATTTTTGCGATTAATCTCCGTAAACTTTATCATCTTTTCACAGACTTCCCTGGTATGTGCTTCGCTTCAACGAGATGCGCCACCATCGAACCAAACAAAACTTGGGAGCTTTCACCGTTCTGCGGTAGATCCACTTGCATTGCCGCCGACGACAATTCTGGCCGCCTTTTCGAACTTGTAGAAGACTGTGGACCGTTACCAAAGGCCAATCCGAAATGCAAACTTTCCGATAAAACCAACAAGACGGCCAGCTTCCCAGACTGTTGTCCGATTTTCGAATGCGAGGAGGGCGCCAAACTGGAATATCCCGAGATTCCAACTTTGCCACCGCCGACGGAAATCTTTGAAATCGAAAAAATAACGGAAACGTCAACGGCGAAAGCTTAAATGCATTGCGCTCCCTATTTTTGTTCTTTCCCCCCCCACCCACCCACCCACCCACCCTGATTATCTTATTCGAAAGCGAATAACACTTTGAAGAAGCTCTCTCAATCACGCCCGATTTCTAATTAGTATCGCATCGTATCCTCATCATGGCGAAATAGATCGTAATAGTGCCGTGAATAATTGGCCCCTGGCAACTGTTTAACAACTTGTATCATTAATTTTACTTGCAAATTTATAACGAAATGTTACTTTCACTTCGATTCCGGGTTACAATACTTATCGATCAAAACTCGGCTCATCCGTTGAACCTTTAGGAGACTTTCGTCTAAATATCAGAGGACAGCAAGATCGTTAAAATTTTTCTTAATACACGCTCGAATGATTAGCTGCGCTACGCTTTTGCTGGTTCGTCATGGTTCAAACATAATGCTCCTTGGTTCGTACCTAATGCCCCTTGAGCGAGAATTTCGCCAAGCTTGCATTTGCCGATCCTCTTAATTTTCCTTAGCAACATACTACGCGTTTTCACGATTGCAACTTTCTCATGTTATTTCTGCACATCACGATTGCGAAATCAAAATACGATCTTTTCGCATTATTATCGTCCTTATGTTTATGACGTGCACCTATCCTAATATAATTAATGCGATCCCGCTAATTTTCGTACTTTATGCCAGTGATACTGTATAAACGAACTTGCATATGCATTGTAAATGTGTGTGATCCTAAGTATACTATAAAATAATAAATTAATATCTATTTAAAAAAAAAAAAAAAAGAAAGAAAAACTTTCATTTCTCCCTCACATATCTTCAAAAACAATTTTTTGAGTATGCAAAAGAGAACACAAAATCTTTATTTTATATATATATAAAAGATCAAATTATTTCATCATAGTAATTATATAATAAACTGTATATTCATTTTTTTTCTAATAAATAATTATTTAACTTGGATATAGTTTATTAATAAAACTATTTATTAATTTTCTTCTCTTCCGTTCGCTGATAACATTAAACATTATCTGACATTTTCGTTTTTTTAATACAAAACTCGCGCGTCAACAAAAAGGATAAAACATAACCTATGATGACGATTAGCGCTCATAGCGCTAGTTACTATAGGTCTTCTCGCAATGTCAAAAGTTACATCTTTTATTACGAATGTCCCTAATATTTGTAACTAGTGTTTTGCGCGTGGGCGTTATATTTACTTGCAGCTTTGTTAGATTATTTTCTTTGTATGTATTAAAAACATAGTGAATATCTATCGGCTTTGCCCAATTTATATCACAAAGTAACTTCCTTTATCACCCTACTTACTTTCGTCGATGTTGCTACGTCGACAGAAACAGATTAAAAGAAGCGATGCGAACTGTCATTACCAGCATATTATGGTAGCTAAAGCGGTTAATATTTTAATAACATTTAAATACAAACGTTTAAACTGTTTGTAATGTGTAGATCTTAATTAAATAAATTAATTTTTACGTGAATCGTTTTTAAAATGTCAGAGAGCTCGATAATATGGCTCTCCTTAGTTATGCTAGGTGGCTCGTATTTGGCCGGTTTTTTGCCGTTGATTATGAATTTGTCGGAGGTAAGAGTATTTGTCAATTAAAATTATTCGAATTACTATAACCGCGATGATTTATAAGATCGCTATTACGCAGCAAACAAATCTATTGATTGGACGTGTTCTTTAGTACATATTGGAATCATGCGTTACAAAGTGTTAACATATTTTTAGGACAAATTGCAACTAGTATCTGTACTTGGAGCTGGGCTTCTTGTTGGAACTGCATTGGCTGTAATAATACCTGAAGGTATAAGAGCTTTATTTACAGCCCCTGCTGGCAGCAGTGATCATCAACAGAACGATAGTAAACTTTTACATAATTTTGTATTTTCAAAATGCGATAGTATTGCAAAAAAAAGTTAAAGACCATTTACTTGCGTTACTTCTGTTTTTCCAGGCGATCTACATTCTTTGATAGGGATTAGCTTGGTACTAGGTTTTGTATTTATGCTTTTGGTCGACCAATGTACGAGAAGAGGCGGTGGAAAGGAGAAAAGTTTCACCGCTACATTAGGCCTAGTCGTTCATGCAGCTGCAGATGGAGTAGCATTAGGTGCTGCAGCAACAACCTCGCAAGCCGACGTTGAAGTCATAGTATTCTTAGCGATCATGCTACACAAAGTAAGAGCACTGTAAATTGCACAAAAATAGATGGACGTATAATGAAGTACTTTACATGACAGGCCCCTGCTGCATTTGGCTTAGTATCTTTTCTACTTCACGAAGGTGTGGAAAAAAAGAAAATAGGGAAACATTTATTAGTATTTTCTCTTTCTGCACCTTGCCTTGCACTTCTAACATATTTTGGTATTGGAAAAGTAAGTATTAAAATTATCTTTTTATATGCATTTTCATTGTCGTGCAAGTAAATGCATTTATGTTATTTGTATGTTTTAGGAAGGCAAGGAAACGCTCAGTAATGTCAATGCGACTGGGCTAGCAATGTTGTTCAGTGCTGGAACTTTTCTATATGTAGCTACTGTACATGTTTTACCAGAATTAATGACCAGAGAAGCTAATTATTCTCGTCTACCAACAACCGAAGCGACAACAACAAGTGTCTCTGGTCTTAGATTTAAAGAAATATTAGTATTAGTAATTGGTTCATTTTTACCATCACTACTTACAACTGGACATCAGCATTGACACAGAGCTCATATTTTATACTACACCAGTTCCACTCATCGTGCTCATAAATTTTTATGATTTAATTTTGTATACAGGTAAACAGGTAAAAATGAAAATTTTTTTTAGAGGCGTATGAACACAGTACCCTCTGTTGTTAAACGATATGTATATAACATTATTCAAACTCGAAATTGAAGGAAACACTAGTTACTATTATGAAAAGATATTATTTAATGATTGAGAGAACAAATAGATCTTATAAATCTTCTGTTATTACAGTATTTCTATACGTCGTCATAAACTATTTCTTATTCAAAGTTTAATGAACACAGGGATATTATTTAGTATGGTTCTAGGGAATAGTAATGAAGTTTTAATTTATAATGTATTGCAATTGCATTATCGGTAATGTATAAAACAATAAAATTTTGTACGATAAACTATTTAGAAAAGAACGATTATACATATGAAAATACATTTCTGTTGATAATATTGATAAAATGAATCATATATTAAAATTTCCATGTGATATATATATATATATATATATATATATATATATACACATTTTATTAGAAAGATACATTTATTTTGTAATTAAATTATGCTTTAGATAATGATTTTTATTATGTTTGACGTATACAATGAAATTATTGTATTTTTCGTAATTAAAAATAATACATTAAATCTTGGAAACCAATATGCATATGAAAACAAACATATATTTTAATGTATTTTAAAGTTATGTGTACCTTGGCATATAAAGAATTTTTTTATTCACAGGTGCAATTGTCATCGCATACGATCTATAGTGTACTAAATAACGAACAAATCATTGTAAACACCTTATTTACTCAGATTATATTTTGCAAAATAATAAATTATTACAATCATTTTTCTACACCAAATGACGTTCAATTTTATATATATATCTTTGTTTCTATTTATTTTCTTTCTATGATTTTATATCATTTCATTTACTTCAAATAATCGTAAAAAACAAAGACTTGAATTTCATATAAATCATTCCTAGAATGGTGTACAGTATATAAATTATTATACATATCGATATTATATAAATAATGAAAGTTGGTGAAAGTTTCACGTGAAGATCGTATCAATCGAGACGTTCATATCAATTATTTTATTTGAATTTGTGAAGATTTCATTGGTTTTCAATAGTTTTAATCAGTATTGCCAGGATCAAGAGAAACAACGAAATAATAGGGAAAGTAGTAGTAGACGCAAGTAGACGAATCATAAGACATAATTCTAGTCACGTGACACATGTATAGTGACATAGGTATAGTGTATAGTAGGACGTAGTGCAATACGTAAATATGCAACAAGAATGAAAACATAACCTATTTTACGTGTGACTATAAAATTATGTTTCACGTATAGTTCCATTTAAATATAATCATGTTACTGTTCGTTTTAAATTGATATAGTTCATAATACGTCACGTTTCATATTGCAAAATAAATTCTTGGTTTCCTAACCTATTCGTCGTAACTCGTATGGTTTTATACCATTGAACGATTGGAACAAAATGAATGCAACGGTATTAGATGGTTCAATTGAGAATTTAAAGTCAATGAAAGATTATCAGCAAATACTTCTAAATCAAGCGCTTACACAGGTAACTCAATTAACTCTTTAATTATGTTAAAATATTCATATTTCTTTATATGGTTTTATTTATATGGTGATTTAGTTTTTATATGTGTACACACAATTGTATACAATGATTTAATATTACAGGGAATTCAAAGGAACGAAGAACATTTTAAGATATGGACTGACCATAAGAAGAGGCATAAAAAAGTTATAGAAGCACTCGAACAGTTACCTTTAGAATTAACAATTAATTGTATGGTACCTATCGGTAAACTTGCATTTATGAAAGGAAAATTAATACACACTAATGAGATTCTGGCTTATCTTGGAGATAACTACTTTGCAAAGTATAGTGCCGCGCAGGCAATTGCTTTATGCAATCATAGAATTCAATGTACGTATATGCATTAATTTTATTATATTTTATCTGTAACATTTATAATAGTCTTCCTTTCTTTCAGATGCCGATGAGATGTTGAAAAATTTGGAGAAGGAAAGAAATTTATATGAAATGAGACAATTTGTTCGTCAAGAGTTTGATGTTTTTGGTGAAAAAGAAAGGGCTGATTTAGTGGAACATTGGGATGATAAGAAACTAGATGAATGGAGAGGTGATTGTTAGAAAAAAAAAAAAAAAAAAAAGAAAGAAAAAATTATTAGTTTACCCAAAGTAGTATTTGTATATTGAAGTTGTATTTGTTTATAGCTGAACACAGACAACGAGAAAAAGAGTATCACAAAAAGCTCTCAGAATTAAGGAAGAAAGAAAAGACTGATATTCAAACCGAAGAGAATCTTTTTGAAAGATTAGATGAATTGGAACTTCAAGAAGAATTAGCGGATGAAATAAACAGGTCTCTATATTATTAGTTTACTTTACCATACCAATTGTAAGTTCTGATATTTCTTGGATATTTATTATTATTATTTTTTTTTTTTCTTTTATTTCAAATATTTGACAGATTGAAAGATGAACGTGCAAAGTTTTATGGCGAAGAATTAGAAGAAGGAGAAGTATATTATGAATCGGACGAAGAAGAAAGTTCGAACGACGAACATACCTTGGAAGAAATAGCGAAAGAATTGAACAAATTGAAGGAGATTCGAATGGGCAAAAGTACGAACGAACAATCAACGGAATCTAGTATTATAGATACCATTTTAAATACGGAAAAGGAAATATCTAATGGTAATTCAAGTACAACTGAAGAGG
>OU426862.1:6031104-6041104 GCA_911387685.1 Dolichovespula media
GACGGACGTAGAGTTAGATAATCTTCAAACGAAACGACATCAAGAGAAGGAATCCGTCCAAGTCGACATTGTTACGAGATTTCTTCGTATAATCGAGAATCAACATTTGCTCGGGGAAAATTGTACCGCCGGTACTGATCTAAATCTCGGCGAGGGTGTCGTCGACCGTTACGCTCAAGAAAGGTTCCGGCTCGAGGCAAATCTCGCCGTAAATCGGGCCAACATGCTCACAAGGTTATGGAAATATGCACCCGAGGTGATGCTTTCCTCGGAATATCTTCTTCATGCAAGCGTCCTATCCATGGTCGAGTTCGATGAGGATATCTTTGCCGCCGGTAACTGCTACGACAAACTTCAGTACAAAGATCACTGGCTCTATTGTCCCTTTGCTCATCGGCTTCAGGATCAGGAGGGTGTTTTAGTAAAGGACTTGGCGATCGAGTATAAGTACTTGAGCAACAGCAGCGAGTGGTTTTACATTGCCAGGAAGAACGCCGAGAAGGTTATTGCCAATAACAACCAATTTAGCCGAGGTGAGTGTACGTCCTAGTATTCTCGTAGAGGACAATAGATCGGTTCACTCGGAGTCTATGCTACTATAACGATCTCTTGTTCATCGTTTTTGTCTCTCTACCTCTCTCTCCCTCCCACTCCCCCCCTATCTCTCTGTCTCTCTTTCTCCCTCACTGTCCCTTACTTTCGTTGGCAGAGTACGCCTGTATATCGGAATTATGGGAATCACTTGAGATAGAAATGAACTGCGAGAGAGAGAGAGAGAGAGAGAGAGAGAGAGATAAGAGGGTGGATATGCGATTGTTAGGAGAAATAGAGAATCTCAATGGTTTTCGTTATCTATATATAGCTACGACTTTTACATCAAATTTATAAGATCAAAAGAATATGAGTAGTAATGGTCTCGTTTAGGGCTCGTATAAGTATTATTTTATGACTATCTATCTGTAATATTTTCTCTTTTCCTTTTTTTCTTCTTCTTCTTCTTTTTTTTTTTTTTTTTTTTTTTTTTATCTAAAATCGTTTTCCTCATTCGTTAGACTTTGCGTGACACATGGTGCTCGGCAAAAGTTAAAACGATTTATGCGTAGCCACGCGTCGTTCAAAATGTTCATTTTCGTCCTTCAGAATCTAATAGGGGCACAAAATTCATGTTCTGGGAGAAGTATAAAATATGTCAGGTCGTTGTAATTGACGACAATTAATTTTACAATTAATCCAGTTAAATCGGTACGTGCGGTATCAGTAGGCGTTCCCACTTGTTACGTCGTAAATCGCTTTAATAGCCATAATAAGACGGAACGTATTACGGTTTTTAAACCTAATCGACAACGGATAAAACGTACCATTAATTAAAACAACACATTTTTACAAAGCAATCGATTTTGTTTCCTGCCTTTCTGTTTTTTTTTTCTTTTTCTTTCTTTGTTTGTTTTTTTTTTTTTTTTTTTTTTTTTTTTTACTTGAGAAATCGTAATTAACCCCTCATAATATTCTTTTTTCTCGTTACTTTCGTTCGTGAACGTACGATATAGGGAGAGATCAATATAAGCGCGAAGGACGTTCTTATTTTTTGCTATGGGCTAATTATGAGGCCAATTGACATGAGAAATGAGTCGTCGTCGATTAATAGACTCATCGATACGCGCAGAATTATCGATACGCATCTTAATTTGTAGATTTTCGAAGGGAATGCTTTTGTTTTCTATTGTTTGCGCATTACACACGATCGATCATTGCGCTTGTTTTTCGATTCTTCCTCTTTCAATCGGGAATTAATTTCAGACAGGGAATTTCCTTTTTCCGTTCTGATTTTACCATATTTTCCAATTCCACGCTTTCGAAAGAGTTCACCGATCTGAAAAATTCTTTGCAGTTGCGTCTAATTAACGAGATTTATGAAAACCATCGAAATATTAATAATGCTTGGTATAGGTGTAGATCAAATAAAATCCTATCGAACATATAAGTCGAAAGTATAGTTGAGGAGCTTTTGTTTCTTCCTTCGAGTGTGTACTTACTATAATAATTGTTCAATTCGAAATATGAAATTAAATTAATAAATTAATATATATATATATACATACATTTATCCAAAGAATATATTGACCTACATTATCTAATTATCCATTTTGTTCAATGAATTATTCATGAAAATAATGGTTTCGCAATCATCGGTTTTACAATCAGTTTCTTATTAGATTTAAGAATTAAAAGTTCCACGGTCGAGAAAGTTTCACTAAGATTTATTCGTCCATCGGACAGAACGTAAAAGTAAAAAAAAAAAAAAAAAAAAAAAAAAAAGAAAAAAGAAAAAAGAAAAGAAAAGAAAGGAAAAAAATCGTAAATTTTACTGGCATTGCATATAATCTGATTTATCGACTTTACTTTTTGCTTTTGCTACATACACGTCGAACTAAGAAGAAATGAATTCTATTGATTAAACCTTTGTCTTCTATTAAAAGTAACTCTGCCCTTTTGACCTATCAGATCCATGATTAATACGAGAGCGAGAGAGAGAGAGAGAGAGAGAGAGAGAGAGAGAAAGAGATAGAGATAGAGAGATAGAGAGATAGAGGGAATCGAGGAAAGAAATCGATATGTATAAGCTCACCGATTATTATCGTATTAATATCAAATATAATAATGCGATAAGTATATTCTAATATTTGGCGTCAACGAACGTTTCAATTAATCGTTTAGAAATATGGATTGTTTTGCCAGCATCGATAATTGGATATAATATACGTTAAAATGAAAGGAAAAATTTCTATAATAAATGAACGTGCTTACGATTGTCTCATATATGGTTTTGGGTATTTATATGTGCATATTATTACATAACGATAAATCGAAATAAATATAATGAAGTTTGGATAAATCGACGGAATTTCAAACGTTTAAATGTGAATGAAAAATGTGTGTTAAATCGACTGCGAGTAATTAAACTGTTTATATATAACGAACGAGGATAACGATGTTACGTTTCTAATCGAAGAATTTTCCATACGATCGAAAATCACTATCGTTTAACCGATCGTTTTTCATACTTTCGAATGAATTTATATATATTACTTTTTGTTTGTCGTTCGACAAACAAAAAAAAAAAAAGATAATGACGATGATTTATTTTTCTATCTCCTTACGAGATAAACCCGAAGAAGAAAATAATGTCGATATGGTAAAGAATATTAATTTCGAACGAGTAAAAATTTGGTAAATGAATGTAATCGAATAGACGATAGAAAACTTTCGATCGTATTTAATAAGCAACTTGCACGAAGTTCTTCGATATTGTTTAAATTGAACGATAGTGGGAGTGGGAGGAGGGTGGGGGGAACAAAAATTTCACCTAGTTAAATACAAATAGTATAAACAATGAAAACCTTCTATTATCTATGTTCTACTAGACGAGGACGATTCACTCGATCCCTGTAGAATCCCCGTACTATCTAATCTCTATTTGTTCTAGAGTTTTATTAAAGACCCGTTTAATCAATGTTCGATAGTTACAGAAGAAAGAAGGTTATTATAAAATTTATACGGTAGATATTAAACGAAGTAAGTGAATGAAAAGGGGTAGCGTAAAAATGTTGTAATTAATTTTACGGTAGCGTAAAGTGCTCTAAGGTTGATTATATAAGAAGTAATCATCCTTCGACGATATCTTTCCTTATCGTGGGGGCTAATTACAAGTTTGAAAGTTCTAAGCGATGGAAGTAAATTCGTCTCGTCTGCCGAAGTAATCGGCACGCCTTCAACGATCCAGATTGCACTTTCAAACTTGACAATCTCGTGCGCCTGTATATTCTCTCAATTCTCTTTTACACTCTTTCGGAGAGGAGAAATGATCAAGAGATTCGTATTTTCTTTTCAAAGTAATTCGTGCATGGATATACTTCTGAATGGTTTATTACATGTTCCCTGAGAGCTTAATTAACGTGTCGATTGAGACACTTTATTTTCCTCAGTTTTCATATCTTTTACTACGAATTACGTAAAACAAAATATATCTTATATTCGTTCGTGTATTCAAGAACAATCGATTCATTGTATAAGTGGGTGATGGTCACTTACGTATACGTGATTACGTGCACACGATATGGCTGATAGGTCTTTAAAATTTGTTTTTCACGTGGGATATTATTCTCGACGATAAAAGGTTCCTCCTCTCTCTCTCTCTCTCTCTCTCTCTCTCTCTCTATGCGATGGGAAACGAGAAAAATTTATACACGTACGCATTCACTGCTTTTGACTGGGCGTACATTGGCACGGTATCCTTACACGATTTGTATCATTAGCGGTTAATTTGCATTTATATCACTCATTTGTCCGCTAAAAGAGCGCCGACAAATTATTAACTAATAGGCGCGATATTATCATCGTCGATCGAATTATTAACTTCATTTAATACCAGCACATTCACGAGCGCAATCAAATTAATTTCAGATATCGAGACAAATTCTCCCATTGGAATTATAATAATTATTCGATTGATCGAATTGGGTGTATGGTTTCTTTTCTTTTTTTTTTTTTTTTTATTTAAATTATATCCTTGTGCTTTCAGTATCGTCAACATTAATTTCACTTAAACGTACAACGCGATATACGAAGTAGGATTTACCTACGCGAGGTATATCAGAAATTTCGTAAGTAATTTTTAAGGAATTACGTACTTCAAGATTAATTGCGTTTTGTCTGGTAATTATCTTCGCCCATCGTTTTACAGAAACGGATGGATTATCTTATCGCTGGGTTTTCAATGGAATCGAGTATCATTACGCTCTATTATTAAAACGCTCTTCGCGACTGACATTTAAGTCACTTTTAAGCTCGTTTTTATCCCTGAATTTTAATTATAGTATTACATTTTCAATGGGGTCTATTTTTTTGCTTCCCCCATTATCGTGTTCTCCTTTTTATTGAATGTAATCATCGAACCTTTTTACCGAAGCCAATTTCATTTATAAAAGTTTTCGATCCCCATACGCCTCGATGAATAGCTTCAAAGTGGTAACATTCAAAATCGGATATTTCAGTGTGAGCATGCACGTAGTATTTCAAACGATAAAGAGGGCATTCAAGAGATCGATGCTGTCTTCATTTTTCAAAATTCTTTCGATATACAATATTACAAAAGAAAACGATAAGAGCGGCCAATATTACATCGATCCCTTTTATTCTTTACTTCTTTTTCTCCTTTTGCCTTTTTTTTTTCATTCTTTTTAAAAAGATTGAAGGGGTGGGTGGGGAAAAGGGACAACAATAAAAGGATGGATGTTGAAACATTGTTACGAGTATATATAGACGGTATAGTCCTCGCGGGATGGTAATTACGAGGACGTTTTAGTTACTACGAGAGACTTTATTCCTAAAAGAAATGTTTTCCGTTGACTGTATCGCGTTTTACTCTGGAAAAGTCTTCTTTCAACTCATCATAGCCAACAATATTCAAGTTCCTTCTAATAAACCGATTTTATATACCGTTGGTATCAAGGAAGTTCATATATAAAGTGTGTCTGTGTATATATATATATATATATATATATATATATATATATATACGTACATACGTACGTATGTACATACATACATATGTACAGAGGTCATAGAGTTCATTCGCCATGAGTAAATCAAATAAAAATACCACAACAAGATGTACGGTTTTCGTTCGTTTTGATGTTAATACAAATAGTAGAAGTAATTAATATTTTGAAGAAGCTATGTTCCACACACACATAGAATGTATATAAAGCATAGAATATTCAGAGGATTCATTTTGATATTTGAGCACGCATCGGATTCGTGGAGATTTTCTTTGATCGAGTATAAAAGAAATAGAATAACTCTTCATCTGTACTAACTAATTCTTCGTTGGCATTTGCATATGTTTACGTACAGATATTTTCCTATTCGATCGATTTCATTATTGGCGAGTAACAACGGACAGAAGTATCTACACGTTCGAGAGTCTCGTCATTTACGGCGAGAAAAACTTTCTAGATGAACAACGATCGATCGAAAAAATTATCGATTAATTGATAACGAGATTCAATGAAAATCTAAACGACGATATTTATAAGGCGAGAAAATATAGCGAGTTCGTTATTTCCCCTTTTCGAAAGTTCCCCAATGCGATCTACCATCTTTTTGATTCATAGCAATTATGATTTTTTTAGTTACATATTTTCAGTTACACATCGGGGTCGAGTAGTTAGCCGAGAAAAGTCGAGACAAGAGTGGCGGATTAATTTTCACGGGCGACAAAATATTCCGAGGGTAAATCTCTGTGCTACATTCATATGTTGTTGTCGCTTAAACATATATCACGAAAAAGGAAACTCGTGAATCGCTTAAGCAAATTATTATTCTGGAATGTATCATTTGACAAGACGTTTATAAAATATTAATATACGTCAACAATAACGAAGACAATAATAACGATAATAATGGAAATATATATATATATATATATATATATATTGAGATAGAATTTTGCAACATATTACAAAAGTTTTACAACGTTAAAATATCCCTACAGTTCATCCATATTCTCTTTAAATTTAATATCCAATTCTATTAATGTAGATTAAATTAAATTACTCTTTGTAAAATATTTGTTAATCATCGTTTATGACTTACGGAGGAAAGAAGAATGGAACAAATTTCAAAATGATATTTATACAATTCAATCATTTTACTTTACGTTTTATGCGGAAGAATGATAAGAGAGAGAGAGAGAGAGAGAGAGAGAGAGAGAGAGAAGGTGTATTAGTCATGCAACGAGTACGAAAAACTTACTTAGAAAAAATTTCTTTAATTGGGTCGCAAAGTTTGGTTTTCATAGGGATTATTAATTAGTTAGAAGCTCGATCGGTAAATGAAAGTTTTAAACATTCAAAAGAGGATGGAAGAAGGGAAAGAGCGAAGATGAAGAAAGATCAGAATGGTTAATAGACGGCACAAAATGTATGATACCTCGATTTATAATATAGTTCATTCGATTTCGTTACAACTAGCACTTTCGTTACCGCACAGTTACTCGCAATATGATAGAAATTCTGAGACACGTAATATAAACACACTTCGAATAACTTTTAAATTATACGTTGCATAAAAACTCGTTTTAAACCGAAGTTAAGAGGGATTTTCTAATAAGATCACTCGTGTCGGGGAATACTGTCAAGTAAACAAAGTAACCTCCTTAAATTTTTTAACGACAAATCAATATTTAACTTGGAGAATTAATTGAAAGAAACAAACAAAGTGGAACGCTTTGTTAAATGTTAGATTTTAAATCGACATAGACGAATACATTTTTACATAGAATCGAAGAACTCTCTCTCTCTCTCTCTCTCTCTCTCTCTCTCTCTCTCTCTCTACCTTCAAATGTTGGCCGACATATTTATGTATAAACACATACGATCGATAAATGTATCTATTATTTCATTTAAAAAAAGAAAACAAAGCAAAGTTGTGACCTTCGAAGCTACGTAACGCTTTTTACCTGGGAGCGAAAAAAAAAGAAAAAAATAAATAAAAAAAAAAAAAAAGAAAGGAAAAAAATTGATACGCCTATCTAACGACCCTCTTGATGAAACTATGCAACTTTTGTATACAACAATTTTTCATAGAACGCATAATTTAAAAGTTATGCAAAGTGAACCTGTATAACGCTTACGGCCAATAATACCGACGTGTAAGCGACATCGATCACCGAGGACATGCTTTCCGACGTCATGCCTTCCGTCGGACCGCCACGGATTATCGATTGTAAAACTCAAGATGGAAGGAGAGAAATACGCGGATTACTTCCGTGTCGTCGGCCGTTATTCTCCTGGAAATAAAGTACCCGCGAACGATGACTTATCATCCCGGGGCAAAAGCCACCAATGTGCTGGATCGCAGAAAGATTTTCCAATGAGAAAGATATACATATATATATATATATATATATATATATATATATATATATATATATATAAAAAGAGAGAGAGAGAGAGAGAGAGAGAGAATGAGAAAAATGATGAGAGAAAAGCTTTAACAGGGTTTAGATCCGAAGCTTTTGAATGGTTCGATATTCTTTCATATTGAAGGATTATCGAACAATTTAACTTGACATTACACCGAACATTAATTACATACGAACTTCTCCACCGATATCGCACTTAACTGAAATAGAACGTTGTGGTACTATCGTCGTGTTGGTGCCGTAGATGGCCAAGAATATAAAGTCATTAGAACGAATATTTCGATATAAACTTCATCGCGCTAATAAGATCTATCGATCGATCGATACACCGGGTTATTTTATTGCGATTACGTAACGACGCAGACACATTTCCAATTTCGTTAAAAATATTTGGGTCAACGGGCGGTTAGGAACGTCGTCAGATTATTATTATCGTCTCATTCGTCTGCTTCGATATCTTTAGTCTCGCCGAAAGGAGAGTCCCGTAGCTTTGCGTTTGGCATTTCGTCCGAAAATGCTGACCCATTCATCATCTACGCCTGGCCCAATGCTAAGGAAACACGTATTTGAAGTCCCACATATTTAAAATACCTACGAATCGAGAGAAGCAAACATTTCAACCGAGGAAAATCTCTCCTCGGTCGTCCTCCAAATTTTCTTTTTTCTTTTCTTTTCTTTTCTTTTCTTTTCTTTTCTTTTCTTTCTTTTTTCTTTCTTTTTCTTCTAGCGCGCGCGATACGTACGCTCCAACTTGGTAGACTACCTACTACCGAGACATTGCCTATTGATTTTATAGTCATCCTATAGTATATTATAGTATATACACGTCCACGATAACAGATATAAATAGATACTAGTTTTATAAGGCTTCTCACTGTCGAAATCTCCTAATATATATATATATATATATATATATTTTTTTTCTCATTTATATATCGCCCGGAAGGATGGAAATCTTTTTTTGTTAAATAAAAGGAGTCCTTTGAAAGTGTGTACGTAAAGGATTCATGGGGATGAAAGTTCTCTGACAAAAATGTCAGGGAGAGGAAGAAAAGAAAAGTAAAGAAAAAAGGGAGCGAGAGAGAGAGATGGTACAGACAATTCCACCTTATAATGACAAATACTATGTCACGCGAGTACACCTACCTGTTATTCTTCTATTTTACGCTATTATTAGGAGCACCATAATTGCGGGTACAATGGTACGTGTACGTTTCCCTTAGAGATACGCAATATTTCGTACTTAATAAGAACAAACATGTCGTTCTTAATAAGACAAATATTTCCTTCTTTGGATCGTTTACTTTTTAGATAACTCGTATGGCCCTTCGCTTAATCTTATCGTTGTGTAAACCAACGAAGTAGTAAAAGCATTACACGAAATGGACCTTTTACACTGTTGACATTACCCTTTCGGTTCTTCTTTTTTATTCTTTTTCTACAAACTTAACCGTTGAAAAGGGATAAGGAAGGATGAGATAGAATTGTGTATGTGTGTGAGAAAGAGAGATAGATAGATAGAGAGAGAGAGAGAGAGAGAGAGAGAGAGAGTGTGTGTCGTTCGAAATGCACGACTTTTCATAACAATTTCGCAAGGGTTGCGGGTGGTCAGCACTTTGACCGAAATCTAGGACACACGTGCAAGCACACATTTTTACGATAGAGCGGACAGTCTCGCTTGAAAGGACCACTTATCCTTGCCGGCTCTATCGTTCTCTCTTGTTCTTTCGTTCGTTGTAACATTCTCTCTCTCACTCGCTCACTCGCTCACTCTTGCCCCTCCTTTTTTTTTTTCTCCTTCCTTCTCTCACTCCCTAAAGTAACGTCCATCCGGCTGCAAATTCGAACGCGAAATACGGCCTCTCGACGGCCTCTCGACGACGATAAACCCCTTTTTTTCCACCCTCGTGCTTGATTTTATCGTTTCTCACGAATACTTCTCTCGCGAAGAGAACCGTCGCTTTTTCAATCCTCTTCTTTTCTCCTTCGAAAAAGGAAGAAAGGAGAAGGCGGACC
>OU426862.1:6046104-6053604 GCA_911387685.1 Dolichovespula media
TATATTATACGACGAAACACAGTTACATTGTAAGCAAGTTAAGACGTATCCTTTGAAAGCTATAGAAAAGGAATGGACGATCGAGTTTTACGAGAAACTTTTAATTGTCGATGCGATTGAAATCACGAGCATCCTGGAAATCCAATTTGTCCGTTTTCAGTTATCTCAAATTAAATTGAATTACTTTTATTTTATATTGTCTTTTCTTTTTCTTTTTTCGTTTTTTTTTTTTTTTTTTTTACAATCGGCAACTTTTCCATCTTTTAATTACTTTAAAATCGCGTCTAAATAAATCTCTATTATTCCTTTTATTCTTCCCATATCGTTCGAGATGACGAGAAACGAGGGTCGATAAATTCGTATTGGACGGATTCGACGATTGTATTTTTCGATTCTGTCGATGAAACGCGAACGCGATATTCAGGAATTAATTTACCGAATTTCACAAACCGGAGATATTCGCAGGATCTTTTTATTTGTTTTGTTTTTCTCTTTATTTTTCTTTTCTTTTTTTTATTTTTAAAAGTACCATTCATCCGGTCCGAACGATCCCCGTTACACTCGACAATCTCACCTGTTTTATTTCTTATTTTCTTTTTTTTTATTTTTGTTTGTGATCTCCGAATCTCGTCGGAAACTACTCATACATCTTATTCTTAACTCTCAACCCCGCATAAGCAAATCCCGATATCGTCCAATGCCGTTTAAGTTTCCCCCTTCTCGTAATCTTACGTCATATAAAAAACGTATTCTTATCTTGAATTAACCGATCCATTCGTCGTCGTACGTCATATCACGTATCATTTATATATGACGTAAAACATTTCCTATTTGAATTATTATCGTCTTACAAAATATATATATATATATATATATATATATATATATATTTATATATATATATAACATATATATAATATAACGCTCATTAAAAATCAATTTGTTCGGTATGTCGATCCATTTGATTGGATTTTTATACAAACGCGAACGAAATCATTATGTAAATTTGATGCGATAGTTAAATTTATCAATCGTTTCTTTCAATATCAATTAGGTATTATCGATTATTGTTATTATTATTATTATTTTTTTTTTTTTTTGTAAAGCGAACAAACCACAGTTTCATTTGTTCGAAAAGATAATCAGTCGTTGAAAACTGGGATGACAAATATTTGGCCGCATCTGTATATTTATCCTCGAATTATAGATCCTCTCTGATTCCTGTTCAAGCAATGGCGAGTATATGAAAATTTGTACGGAAGTATCGGAAATCTCTTTGACATCGGTAGGTACATTAATGTTTCGCATACACGTATTATTTTGAGAATTTGGATTATTGCGAGGATATTAGCGATAATTGATACTCGATTTCTTTTTTCCTTTTCTTCATTTAATCATTTTATAAAATTATGACGATGAACGATAATATTCAGTTCGATATGAGAAATATTAATTTTTTTTTTTGAAAAAAAAAAAAAATACGCGACAGAAAATAAACTTTGCAAAATCGTATTTTTATCGTTTTATCGTCGATATCTTTCTTTCGGTTTTTTTTTTATTTATCTCAAAAATTTCATACTATCCACAATTTTCTATAAATAATAAATGAAGATGGAGAAATTCAAATCGTGACTTTTCTCTCCCCTCCCCCATTCCTCTCCCCCACCCGCCTCGATTTTCATACGAACCAATCCAAATCGTTTACAGGATGCCGGAAGATTCGTCATCACGATCGTTCGTGAAAAAGGGCGGGAAATGCAAATCGCCGTCGTTCATTGTAGTTTCGATGCTTTTATTCGACGACCAACTTCTTATCGTGCTCGAAGATCTCGAGTTCGCGTGTCTAGTGCAACTCTCGTCGTCGGTCTCCGTTACAAGCTCGCTAGACGTCCATTAAGTAGATTTAAATTTGCTTGATTGAACAACCATTCGATATAACTTCTTACCGTAGTTGATGTATTACCCCGACTATACACATTTTTCCGGACAGATGATAATTACTCGTTCTCGTGAGCGAACTGAATTAAAAAAAAAAAAAAAAAAAAAAAAAAAAGAAGGAAAAGACAAACCCTTAAACGTTTAATAGAACTAATTAACTAACTTCTTCTTCTTCTTTTATATGTATATATAAATATATATATATATACGTCGAAATATACGACGAAATTGTCATTAAAGTAAAACTGACATCCTCGAAATAAATTCATACGTATTTTGTAAGCAATTTTGTAACTAGATCTTGAAACGATTCATCTCCGTAAAGAAAAATGTCAAAGTGTTGATAAGAAAGAGAGAGAGAGAGAGAGAGAGAGAGAGAGAGAGAGAGAGAGAGAGAGAGAGAGAGGGAAAACGTGTGGAGAAAATTTTCGAAAGTAACCAGACACGCCAAGAAATTCAAGGCAAAGGTGCGAAGTCAGACAGAGGAAAGGAAGATATACTGGCGAACTGTCGACGATAGAGAAGTCATTCTTTTCCTTTATCTTCTTAGACGCATGAATCAGGTCTTCTTGGGTCATGAGCTCGTGGCTCCTACCCGTACATTTTCGCTGAATTGGCACATAGCTTTCTTGATGTCGATGAAATTTCGCTTAACCTTCGATCTGTAAAGACATTTTTTCCGTTCATTTTCTTTCTTTTTTCCTTCTTTTCTTTTCTTTTTTTTTTTTTTTTTTGCCCTCCCCCATTCATTTTCACGAGAATGCAAGAGAAGAGAAAAAGGAACCATTTTTTTCTTTGAAATATAACAAGAATCCTTATTCCTTTATGATCGATCATATCAATGATTCGTCGATATATTTTAAATAATTTCGTCATTACGTTTCGTCATTATAGCTCGTGTATTTTTTTTTTCTTTTTTTCTTTTTTTTTTTTTACGATCCTGTCAATTTTTATTACCTATTCCCGACGGTGGCTCATAATTTCTCTTCATTAAAAGACGGGAGAATAGCATCACGTTCGATCGACGATACGATCATTAAGTATAGTCGAAGTGGATAAAGATAGATCGCTGAGAAAACGATTTAGAAATTGCCGCAATTAGTGAATTAAATAAAAACGTTTTCATAATCTAAAATGACTTTGCCCGTTAAATCTCGCGTATTATTTCGTAATTAAGCGGACTAAGGATAAAGTGTGAAAGTATAAATGATATATATATATATATATATATATATATATATATATATATATATATATATATATAGAGAGAGAGAGAGAGAAAGAGAGAGGGATCGTTCGAATAAACGATATAACGAATTAGTTAAAAATCGTTTTGATCGTATTAATTTACCGCTTTATGATATCCTATCAACATTTATCCGTTCGAATTGAATTGGCACGCGAATAAAAAGGCTTGTTTCGTCCAATAAAAGCAGGAAGCCTGAAAGATTTTTGAAATTGTTGAAGCGTTATATACTCCGAGAATTTGCGTTTTTATTGGATTCGTCAATGCACTTTAGCGATCCGTAAATAAGCTGATATTTCAATCGAATCGACTCGCTTTCAACGATTCCGAACATGCACATCTGTCCCTTCCACCTATTACTTGAGCAGGGAGCCGTATACCGAATCCAACTCCTGATCGAATAAACGAAGGTCGTGTTTTACGAACACGACGAGTTACGTATTCGCGTTTGCACGTTATATCACCGGGGATACGATGCACGCGTGCGTAACGTGTGCGGAACCAACGAAAAATATAAATTTCCTAGCAAATAAAACATTCCAATCCGATTTATTTTTCTACCTGAATTTTTCTTTTCTTTCTGTCTTTCCTTCTTTCTTCCTTTCTTTTTTCTTTTTTTTTTTTTTTTTTTTATTCGATAATTCTGTTTGAACGCTTGCACACGATTCTTCGTTGCACCGACAATGAGCGATAAGTCGAGCCAAAGCGGCAGAGAGAGAGAGAGAAAGAGAGAGAGAGAGAATCTTCGAAATTTTAAATATCATTGAAAATTAAATATTACAACTTGACGAGCGGGTTTAAATAAAACATTAAAAAAAAAGAGAACAACAAAATTTATACCCTTATCGAGAGGACATACAAACGATTTGTCATTTAAATGAGACATTCGAACTATCGATTTCTCGTTATCTTTGGCCAAATTTTATACAACTCCCGTTATCACCCGACGAGTGATAAGTTATAAACGTGAAATGTACTCGTTGAAATCTGAAATATATTAGAAAATTACATTTTTCGACTTATCGAGTCGTTAAATGAGATAAAAAAAGATCAAGGGGACGGATTACCGCGAATAACTTATCTGTGTTCTCTCTCTCTCTCTCTCTCTCTCTCTCTCTCTGTCTCTCAAGAACGAACTTCCGCTCGAATTCGTAGATACTCGTGGATGGAGATTTTTCGAGAATTAGTGTCATCCAATCGAGATTAATCGTGCATCGAAGATAATCCGATAGATAATCATGAGATACTTCAGAGAATCGAATTGAATCTTATCCTGATCGATAATTAACTTTTCCACGATTTAAAGTATTTCATTCATAAAGTTTTCCGATTAATAAAAAAATGAACGTCTCGTTTGTCGTTGGATCAATTTAATTTTATATCTCGATTATATTTGTCGATTTTCATTGCTCGATTTTTTTTATTTAATCGAAACGAAACAAAACCAAAATTTTACTAATGAGATTCCACAATTTCTTTTTTTTTTTTTTTTTGGTTTCCATCTCTACTCGAGAATTTCCCCTCTTCTTCTTCTAATTTATTTACCTTTATTATTCTGTCCTTCGATAAGAAAGAAACAAATAATTCTTGATAAAATCAATTTAATAAAGCAACGTTAAGTATCTTTTTATAACTTAAATTTCCTACGACAATATATCGTTAGATTTTCAAGAGAAAATGTTTCATGTCATTCGTCAAGAATGAATTAATATTACTCTATAAGAATTAGAATTCGCGTGTGAAATGTTTGCGTATTGTCAGTTGTAAACACGCAGGTCAGTTACGATCATCCATCATATACGTTGATACTAATTATGATTTCGCAACTGTATTATTGCAAGCTTAATTTATTCCAATTATCATTGCCCATGCGATCAATTGACCCATGATTGCGTACTTCATCTATGAAAATACCAATACGTTTAGATAGCAAATTGTATTGTATTCGTCATCAACTTAATATCGTACGTTTTACTCTTATTAAATTGTATTTTCTTTCTTCCTTTTCTTTTTTTCTTTTTTTTTTTCTTTCTTTTTGTTCTCTAATACTTGAAACTACATGAGGATGCCGAGCAAGTTTTCCAATCAATAACGGTATGCAACGATTAATTCATAAAACGATCGATTATCCAAGAAAAAGTATATTTGGTTTATTATCGTGTTTGAACTTGGAAGCAAGTACAACCTTCGATCTAAAATAACTCGTTCGATCTCACCGCAAAAGAGCTGTAACGACCTAACTTCGAAGGTAAATACCGATCTCCATTTTGCTCGTTAGCGTGTCGAGAAAATCAATTTTGGTTAATAGCGACTTATAAATTTACTGAAGTGTATATATATATATATATATATATATATATACTAAAATATTATAATAAAAAGAGTGATTGATATAATGACAGAGAAACGATCATGAAATCGATAAAATTCAAAAGTCTCTCACGTTAAAACACGAAATGCTTTTCGATGAAGATGAGAGAGAGAGAGAGAGAAGGCATAGTGAGTGAACGATAACAGAATTATCGTTAGTGCATTTACGGAATGGATGCTGCTAAAGATCTTATCAAAAGTAACATTAGACATTAAACGCTATACTTTCTATTAAAGGAATACCATCCCCATCCCCTCATATCCCCTCTCCGCGCGTTAAATGAATTATTGAAACACGGTAAACCGGTCGACACATGTTATATCCACGTTTCTTTTGACGGCGACGAATTTCTCGCATCGGTGATTCGTTTCAATTAAAACTGTCGCGTTTCAGTCACGTCGGAAAGTTGAAGGCTGGAAGGAAGAGACGGAAGAAAAAATATCATTCTATTCCAATATTACTAGACTGGTATCTCTCGAAAAACTTTTGACGTTTCGAACGAAACGACAACGACAACGACAACAACAACAACAACAACAAAAACGCACAAAAGAGTAACACTTTTTTTCGCTTTTTGTTATACGGTCTCTACGTGGATACTATTTATTTTTCTAAAACTTCATATTTTTAGTTTACTAGTAGATTTTAGGAAACAAAAAAAGAAAGACTTTTTCGATTACGAAACTCGATTGATAAATCGTGAATGAGTGAAAGAAAGATAGATAGATTGATAGATAGATAGATAGATAGATAGATAGATAGATAGATAGATAGATAGATAGATAGATAGATAGATAGAGAGAGAGAGAGAGAGATGAGTTCAACATACGACATAGAGAACAAATATTGGTTGACAAAAAGCGTGGATATGCGGCTTTCTTTTTTTTATGTCTACAGTTAAGTAATCATATCTCTCGATGTTTGTAGTTAACACACACACACACACACACACATATATATTTTTTTTTTTGAAGTTCCAAGATTGATATCGAGTCTTAAGGGAAATCATTGCACACGGGAATACGAGCTATTCGAATAACTGTTTGTATATCGCGAAAATAGTTTTAAAAGAATAACGAATGATACGAAAGGGAACAAACACTTGCGTTCTTCATGGAACAAAAATAAATAATATTCGACGTAACCATTCGATATTTTTTATTATACTCAGTGACGATAGCCACTCGAGTTCTTTTTTTCTTCTTTCCTTCGAAGGGATGAAAAATGAAGGGAAATAAAAGAAAGGAAAAAGAAATGTAATATATTTTCAAATTTCCTCTTCAATGACACCTGATCCCTTATACTTAAATTTAAGTTAACTTGAAACTCATAAATATGTTATTACTCAAAAATAAAAAATATTATATTTTTCGTTCGAGTTTTCGTTCGAGTTCCCGCCAATGTAAATAACTTACTGGTACACAATGATTTGCTGTTTCGCAGTCAAAAGAAAAAAAAAAAAAAGAAAGAAATTAAATCGCATCCCGTCTCCCGTCGTACGAAAGAATCGTTCCTTGTTATCGCGTAACAACTTGGATTCTGCGTAGAAGAAAAAAACGAAAAAAAAAAAAAAAACAAAAACAAACGAAAAGAAAAATATAAGCTTGAATTTTAAAACGTTTCGACGAAGGAAAACTTTGGCGAACGACGGCGATTTTTCTTTTCGAAATAACCGAATAGCCACATTCTCTGTCGTCAGTTAAACTGCTATTAGATTACGTAAGGAGTATTTGACAATGAAAAAGAAAAATAAAAATCAAAAGGAAAAAAAAAGGAAAAAAGAGAAAAAAAGAGAAAAGAAAAGTAAAAGGAACGCAAGTTGAAGGAAAGTTAAGGAAAGCCCTATTGAAAATTGCAAGGAGTTCTTTTATTGTTAATTCCACTTTGAGAAATTCTATCAGCGTAAAGGGTCGCGCAAAACTCGACGAAGAATTCACGAGGATCG
>OU426862.1:6061104-6103604 GCA_911387685.1 Dolichovespula media
CGCGCTCATTCATTTTCATCGCTCATTTTCTTTCTATTCATAACTCCTCGTTAAATGCTCGATTAAACTCGTGATTATGAAAGTGATCTAATTGCAACTCTTATACATATGTACGCATGTATATATATATATATATATATATATTTTTTTTTTTTCGTTCCATGGAGATACATTTGGACATTTTCGTTCGAATCACTGAAAAATTATTTGATACATATATATATATATTTCCTTTTTGAAGAGTATTTCTTCTTTTGCAATTAAAAAAAATAAAAAAAAAAAAACAGAAAAAAAAAGATTGGAGGGGTATCGTGTCGCAACATATGTTTTGTAATATCTCGAACGATTCAGGAACAATTTCATAGGCATCGGCAAACAAACACGCGCGTATATCTAATCCCGTTAATTAAAAAGCTTTATCGTAGAAATTTGCGTTAGACGTTATACACAGTTCAACTACAGACGAGATAACATTCCAATATTATTACTTCGTCGTCACTGTGACGATTGATTAAAGCCCATTATTTCATGGTCCATTTTCTATGAACACAAATACAGTTTTCAATCGTCGTATTACGATATCCTAAAGTTTCAATTTACTTTTATATATAAACCCGTTATATTTTGTTAACAAAAAAAAAAAAAATATATGCCTATGACATATTCTGTTCTATTAAAATACGTAATATAACTCCAATTTGAAAAATTCGAACGAGCGTAAACCTATCTCGAATCTTTCCTTTCTTCTTCCCCACCGCCCGCCCACCCCCCTTCACCCCCTAATCCCCTTCTAGCGCCTTATCCCCGCGAAATTTTTTTTCTTATTTCACTCGTTAAAGATATTATTCTTACCGCGTGTAGTCCATGAATTCGCTTGGTGAATCTTTCGCATCGTGTCCAATTATTCGCGACACGATCCGGATACGAGGCACGATCGTGTTTCGGTTCGCTGAACATCGAGAGGCGCATAGTAGCTTCCGTTGATACGTCACAATTTCTTATTGGTGGATACGTACGTACGTGTAGGTGACCAACTAACATTCTATCCTCGTCCGTAGATATCTATTTCTTCTTATTCTTTTTCTTCTTCTTCTTCTTCTTTTTCTTCCTCTTCGATGATGCTATTTTTCTTCAAGCCATTTTCTCATAGTTTATATCTCAGTAGGGAAGAGAGAGAGAGAGAGAGAGAGAGTGTGTGTGTGTGTGTGTTGGTTACCGGTCACCTAAATCGTACTTCATAAATTCTTTTTTTCTTCCTTTTTCTTTTTTTTTCATCGCCGACTGTTCACAAAAAAAAAAAAAAAAGAAAGAATTATCTCTAACGGCGAATACAATAATAAATCTATCGAAGGAGTAATCGGTGCGCGCGTTGGGAAAGGAACTTTTTCAATGATATGGAAAATATATTCGTAAATGATCGTCCTCTATATACGCACTTTTGAAATGAATTTATCTAGTCGATAATAAATCCAAATGGGAACCTTACGACGTACGATAATCTCAAGCGGCGCGATATAGAAGACTCTACTCTCCCGTAATTAATCAAACGTCGTGAAGATTCAATCGAACGTTAGATTAGATTGACAATGAGTTATACATTTTTATATTTTAACGGTGTATTGATATAGATTGTGGTATATTGATATACAGGGTGTTTCAGCTATAGGTGGCCGCCTAAATATTTTCTTTGTTTTTTATGACGCGACAAACTTTTATGGCATACTTTGAATGATTTCAAAAGAGGCGTGTTACGAATAGTGTATACATAATATGAATACTTTATATATACATATATATATATATATATATATATATATATATATATATATATATAAAATAGTATAATGTTATGTATGTTATAAGCGGCCTCCTTTAGCTGAAACACCCTGTATGAACATATATATTATTTCATACAATTTACAGATAGATATACGTATGTCGAATGATAAAATTATATGTCAGGAATTATCAAAGAAAGATGTGGTTCATTTCATTCCTCTGACTCTGCCGTATCTTTAGAAAGGTCAAACCACACACACACACACACGCACACACACACACACGCGCACACACTATCAACCATTATACGTGCTACGTTAAAAATCTTGACTCTTAGACGTATACGTAGATACATACATACATACATACATACATACATACATACATACAGACAGACAGACAGACAAAATTAAGCTTCATCGGGGCAGTTAAAACAACGTCGATAATCCGGTAAACTCGATTGATCCGATCGAAATACGATCGTTCGATGCATCGAGACTGTTCAACGTTTAACAAACATTTATGTAATTACACCGACATGTAATGTAACAAATAAATTACATACGTAATATTAGTTTCCAGTTAGACTCGTTTACGTCTGCCTGAAATTTATTTAAACAGACATTGGCTCGATATTACTTGCTATGTGATACGTATCATATTAAAAAAAAAGAAGACAAAAAAGCAAAAAAAAAGAAGGAAAGAAAGAAAAACAAAGGTTACACGTTATACCGAAAGTAATATCGTGTACTCGGCAGCTTTGATCATGTGAAAGTTCAGGCATGCCGCGCCTTAAGATCTATGGGCTAACGATGACGTTGCTCCCCTTTAATACTATCTTTTTCATACTATTACTTAAAGGTCGAAGCGATATCAAAGAAAAAATTTAATTCAATCCCCGCATGAATGATAACAATTTAAATGTTCAAACAAATATACTTTCGTTTCAATCGAATAAACAAATCACTTTATCATATCCTGTGTACCTACATTATTATTACGTTGTTTAAAAAAACGATCGTAAAATAATCATAGATAGAAATGATTTTGAGCTTAAACGTACGAAAGGTAATACTAGAGCATCGAGATGTTTACTCGTAGAAATCGAAGATAATACTAACACGATAACTCTTATTAAAGTCGCCGACATATTTGTTTTATTCTTAACGCTTGCACGCAATGATTTACATCGTAATATTTTTCTCTAAATACCACGCCTAAATCAATTTCGAGAAATCCTATTGCGAATTAATAATCCTTTCATCGGATTTAACGCAGGCTCGTTAAATTAATACGTAAATAATATTTCAAGTCGCTAATGGAAACAACGCAATTGATGAATAAAGTAAACGAATCTTTTAATCGACGAATAAAGTATTGAAAAGAAGATAGATAGATAGATAGATAGATAGATAGATAGAGAGAGAGAGAGAGATAGAGAGAGAGAGAGAGAGAGAGAAAAGAGAGTAAGAGAGAGATATTTTAGTTCGCAATATTTCAGGAATAAACAACGGCGAATAATTTGGCGAAAACGTAAATGAATAAACAAAGAAAAAGTTAGTGCTAATAATACGGAAGACTTAGGTTAAGTCCTAAGAGTAATCTCGACCGGAAGCTTTTAAACAGTTGAGTTTTATGGTCGTTGCCTGTGAATTTCTCGCGGGTCTTAACTACTTTTTTTCCGTCTTTCTCTTTCTCTCACTCTCTCTCTATCTCTCTCTCTCTCTCTCTCTCTCTCTCTCTCTCTCTCTCTCTCTCTTTTACCATCAACTTTTTTTCTCGCTTAGTAGACTAAAGTCTCACCTCCTTTCCAGGATACCATGAATTAATACTTTTCAATTGGGGACTGAGTATCCTCGAAGAGGGATATGAACGAGAACGTATAAAAATTGCATTTCTATGATATTCCAATGACGTCGCTCCAATCGACGCTCCAACGAACCAATTTTCTGGAATATCGACGATTTAATTGCTTGAAATAAAAAAAAAAAGAAAAAAAGAAAAAAAGGAAGAAAGAAAGAGAGGAAGGAAGAAAGAAGAAGAAAAAGAAAAAAAAAACGAGCATTTCTTGAGGTATACTAGATCGGAATATAAACTGCTATTCTTAATCGGGGACGAACGTGATACTTTCCCGTGCTTCATTCGTGATAAAAATGAACAAAATCGATGAACACTACTGGTAAAGGATAAAAGATAAGGGATCATCGATTAGAAAGAAATAACGAAGGACGATTCTTATATATATATATATATATATATATATATTTTTTTTTTCTTTTTCTTTTTATTTCTTTCTTTTCCTTTTATTGTTATAGCTACGTTAAAATGATCTTACCGACGTGGTACTCGATTGATCGCGACACGTACAACAAGAACGGTTTTTGAGACGAGATTTTCGAGAAAGGGTAATATACATAACCAGGGATTTTCAAAAGATATTCGGTGCAAGTGGATATGTATTTCCGTATTCGCGCTATAAAACTCTAGGCCACTTTTGAGAAATAGGTATTCCGTTTAAAGAATATACGAATATACACGCGACTCTCTTCTCCTCCCCCCCTCCTTCCCCCCTCACCCCCCATTACGCTATCCCAACTCGTTCGTTTCTCTCTATTTTCCTTGGGGAAAAAAAAAAAAAGTGATTTATTTATTAAACGTCCTTCGAAAATATCAACGATTGTCATCAAAAATTTGAATAAGAAATAAAAACTTTCGTTCTTTATCTCTCCCCCCTCCAGCCCTTAAATCTCCTTCTCCCTTATTTCATTTAATCCTCGTCGAAGACGAAGAGTCAAAATATATTTTTTCTCTTTCCTTTTTTCTTCTTCTTTACTTTTCGAATCGCTCGTCGAACATGGGACATAAGTACGTAAGGTCGATAAAATTTTGATTGCACACTTCTTTCATAAAACAACGATTTCATAAGTCTCGATAAAGAAGAGATTTCTCGTTAAAATTAATAGTGATGGACAACACCGATACAAGTGCCGAACGTTTAGTAAAATAATTATTAATGGGTCTAGCGTCCGTCTAAAGCTTACGTACTCGTACGAATATATACTCCTGCTCTTTAAACGATTTTCCCTCAATACGATATTATTGCTCATGGTATTTACGTAAACGCGTATCGATCTTATTTTCTTACGACGTCGATTGAACAAAAAAAAAAAAAAAAAAGAAAGAAAAAAAATAAGGTTACGTCGAAAAATAATGTCATGATAATATTTATATTGCGCAACGATTTTGTTTCATTTAAAAGCATATATAAATGTACGAGAGATAATATATATCGCAGTGAACTTAACCGTACGGCCGCTTAACACAAACTAAACTACGCCTTTAAGAGGGCTACGCATTAAGACTACGAGATCGATAATGGGTCTTCTAACCAAAGTCAAAAGATAAACACGAAAGAATAATTAAATTTGTTGCCTATATCAAACTATAATACGTATCACCGTAAGTTTTGCATTTAAACGTGACCCTTTACCGACGGACACTATCCATTTATTATCAGTTAATTATGGATGACTTTGTCACGACGTTTCGGACAAATAAAATGCCGCCGCCGCCGCCGCCGCCGCCGCCGCCCCCCCCCCTCCCTGGTCTCGAGACTCCGATTTTCAAACTGATTCGTGCATTTCGAACGAACGTGACGTACATCACTCCGACTCAATATCTTGCATTTATGTGGTTTATAACGAGTATTTCGATTCGCTCGTCAATGATGCATCACGGACGGTCTCGAAACGAGATACGTACGTTATAATAACCGCGAGGCAAGGTGGTACGTTAATAGGTTTGTTCTTTTCTTTCGTTTTTTGTTTTGCTTTGTTTTGTTGTTTTTTTTTTTTTATTTATTCGAGAATAATTTATGCATGGAGAGAAAAGAAGGACTTCTTGGAAATTTTCTTTTCTTTTCGTTGGCGTAAAGCAGCATTAGCGAAAGTATATGGATCGTTGAACGGCTTTAAAAGGGGAACAACAATCGATTTATCTTTCTAGTTACTTTCCGATGAAAAATATCTCGGTGTTCTAAATGACTCTTATCGCGAGAAAAAGATATTGCCCATATCGAGGATTATTATTTATCATAGAAATCATAACGTGCGCGCGCTATATATATATATATATATATATATATATATGTATATGTATATATATCAAGTAAAAAAGAAAAAAGAGACAATACTAATATTTGAAGTGGAATAAAATTAATGTATCTTTCAAAATATTCTTTACAAAAATAATACATATTATTTGTATATAATCCCAATTTTCGACTCTACATCTTTCGCCTAGTCTTTTCCATTCTTCTCCCCGAAGAAAACGTTCTTCTCGGAACTTCAACAATCAAAACGAACGTGTTACGAGTTCTCACTTTAATTTCTCTCCCTATTCGCGATCGGCTAAACACATTCTCTTTTATATTTTAATAACTATGCTATCATGCTCGAAGATCTTTCCAAAATATCGATAGATGTCAAAACGTAAATGTCATTAATTTGTAGTTGAAAGAAAAGGAAATAAACATATATATATATATATATATATATATATATATATATATATATATCTGAGTATAGGAGGGAAAATGACCGAGGAAGGAAGAGATAAATCGTCTCTCACGGAAATCCTTAGCGAATAAATCGAAGTGGAGAAAAGAAGGAGGGAAATAGAGAGAGAGAGAGAGAGAGAGGGAGAGAGAGACAGGGGAGGGCGGAGTCGTCCCACTTTCGAGCTTTACGAGGACTTTGCATTCTCGCGAGAAATGCGTGCATATCGTATGGATCTTGAAGAGCCTTAGATGTAACTCAAAGGGTGGGAAAAATCCACGACGCTATCAATTGCAAGCTATACGAAAAGGTAAACGAGTACGTAGTGAAGGATCAAAGATGAGAAGAAAGAGAAAGAGAGAGAGAGAGAGAGAGAGAGAGAGGAAGAAAGAGAGAAGAGAAATAAAACTGAAAAAGGAGAAATCTGAATAGTCCTGAATGAAAGGGTGGGGTGTGGTGGGGAGGGGGAGGAAGAAAAAGGATCTTCGTAAAATATTGAGGAAAAACGAGCTACCGTATGTAATATAAATGAGGGTAAGAGAAAAAAAAAGGAAAGGAAGAAAAAAGATAAATAGATAGAGAGAGAGAGAGAGAGAGAGAGAGAGAGAGAGAGAGAGAGAGAGAGAGAGAACAGTCAAAGGAACCAACTTCGTATAGGAGATAAAGAAAACAAGTTGTCTACATGGAAATCAGCTTTCTCACTAGCGCGAACGTACACGCTCGCTCACAGTTCACCTTTCCCAGCTAGTACGAGGAGAACACGATAACGCCTTTATTTTCCCCGGTACATTTTCCCAAGAAGCTAAGAAATTGCCTCGCTTTATTGGCTATGATCCGGTCGAACCTGAGAAATGTTATTTACGCTACTGCCAAGTTAGATCTCGTTTCGTTCGGGTTATATGTATGTATGTATGTATATATGTATGTATGTATGTATGTATGTATGTATGTATGTATGTATGTATGTATGTATGCATGTATGTAGAGGTAGACATGTTTTAGATGCTACGCGTATCCCCATCGTTACTTCGAACATCGCAATGAGTTAAACGTTAAAAGAACAAATCCAACTAATCTTGTATCCTTTTTATTCGATACATTTTCATTTCTCCCTCCGTTACTCGATCATTGAAAAATTAATAAGTTTCTTCAAATAAATTTAATATCAACCATCCATTCTCTCTCTCTCTCGATTTCTCTATTTTTCTCTTCTTCCCTCTGTATTCTCTTGGTATGAACGTTTCTTATTTTCTTTTATTTTTCCTTTATTCTTTTTCAGGTCATGATCGATTAACTTAGGCACTTAGCGAGGCCTCTTAGAAGTCTAATGTATATACACAAATTGTCGGAAAGATTAGCTCGAGTTATTTAACAAAAGGGATTTGATATGAATAAGCGTGGAAAGTTAGAGTTGAGAGAACGGAAATATATGTTACGTGTGTGCGTGCGTGACTCTGGCTTTCCTACAATTTACTCGTACATATCTCGTTTGTTAAGTAAAAAACGAGGTAATAAGAAATGGCCCGATGTTTCGTTTTTCTTTATTTCTATTTTTTGTTTTTTTGTTTTTTTTTTTTTTTGCTCCTTCTTCTTCTTTTTTTTCTACGGAGAGTTATTATTTTTAAAAATTGTTAAAAACTAAGAGATTGAAATTCACGATTTTCATCTCGGTATATATGGCATGGCGAATGAGCGTTAAAGAAATTAAAAGTAATAATTCCATACGAGTGTAACCATGGATAATAATCATTATTGATCGTGTAGAATACGCGTAACATAATATTGAAATATCACGGATTGTGCGAATTTTCGTACGGTGGTCGGCCGTTGGATTATTTTTTTTTTCTTCTTTTTTTTTTTTTTTTTTATAACTCTTTACGGAACAATACGCTCGCCCGGGAACACCTTCATTCTTTTTTTCCTCATGCGAGCTCTTTTAATGGTCAACATAAAAATCGTGCACAAAGAATATAACATTTCCCGTAGAAACAATATCCGGATTTAAGCCGCTTTACGAATTCGTAACGAATTTCGAAAAGCCTTGATGGACGTATGTCCGTCAGAGTACGCGTCGTTAAATTACTAATTCGTCCTCCCGTATATTCGTTTCGTCAATGTCGACGTTTAATCTATACGTTTTCAGCTTGGTTTTGAATACTAAGATTAAAAGATTAATGACACTTCAATATAATATGTCTTTGTTAATATCGAGGAAGATTATTCTAATGTGTCCATTGTCACCGTTTCGTTCGAAATAAATTTTAATAATGTTCATCGTTTCCTTCTTTTTTTTTTCGCTTTCTAAAAACGTAAGAGAAAGAAAAATATTTCCCGATATTATCGGCGATATCAACGAGAGATCGAAATATATCCGATCGAATAATATTTCGTATCTATGATAATCGTCGTGTTACCGTATCGACACGACTACGAAACTATCGATTGAAAATCACTAATTGTATCAAACGAATCGATATGTAAAAATATAGAATAAAATATCGTCTGATGTATTAATTTGTAAATAACGTGAAATCGATTCGATGGCTATGCAAAATGATTAAACTAAAAATATCCTGTTTACGCGCGATCGAACTTTTATTGAGATTGTCGTAATTAAAATAACATATTTTTTCTTTTTTAATGATTCATAAAAAGTATCATTTCATTACAACAAACCGTTCGTTCATAATAGTGGAACCTACCTGTTTATGAATCGATCCGAGTATAAACGATAAGATCGAGAATATAATTTATACGTATCATATATAGAGTTTGAAAATTGAATGGATTCGTTTCAATGAATACGATTATAATAGTATCCGTTGGTTAAACATTGTTCGAATATAAAACATTTAATATCACTTGCACATAAAATATATTATATTATACGTTAAGATGATAATCTCGTGTCAAAGTGTCATTATGGTAGGTATGCTATTTATTGTACGCCTATTACTCACGGTGATTCGGAACGCATTGACACCACGATTATCGATTTTGACCAGCATCGGAGACATATTTCACAAATGTTTGTGTCGTTGGCAGATAATTATTATCACTATACCCGGCCAAGCGAAACAATGCTCTCGCATTTCGCGCGTCAACGGTTCGAAAACAAAACTCGATTGAATTTAGCATCGAGGAAACGCTTTTACATCATTTCATCCATTCCATTTTCGCCTTGATTATTATCCGCCTCATACTTCACCAGAGAGACTTTTCGAGTCACGCGAATATTAGTGAATTTGATCGCTTTTTCCTTCTTTTCTTGTTCTTTTTTTTTTCTTCTTTTTTTTTTCTCTCTCTCTCTCTCTCTCTCCCTGTTTCCTTTACCGCTCCTTAAGAATTTCATGGAAATCCGCAGCAAAGCACGAGAGATTATGATTACGTCGCAAAAGTAATCGCGTCGTCAATTTTCCTATCGAACATTTCTCGTTATTATCGATCTGTAATAAATGAGAGAATTGATTATAGAATTTCAAGAAGTACGATATTTAAATTAAACCCGACACGTATGGTAAATTATTAATATATGACATTTGTTATATAAATAAAAGAACGTGATATATTCATTAATCTTTAATCGTACAGCCCTACGTGTGTGTGTCTGTGTGTTGAAATATATTAATAAAATTAATCTAGGTTAATGAGAAATTGTATTAAGAGAAACTCTTTGATAAACGTACACAATAGGTATATGCAGAAATTTAGTTCTTCATTAAATTTCATAAAATAGAAATTATTGTAATGTATTTATTGTTTCTGTTTCTTCCTTAATTAATAAAAATTTTTACTTTTGGCTATACCATACCTAATACTATATATATATATATATATATATATATATATATATATATTTTTTTTTTTTTTTCGTAAAAGTCCATACATCCGTCCGCGAATATACTAGGGCCATATTGACAAATTCACGACATTATTCCTTTATTGTTGACTTTAAGAACGTGTTTCACTTTATACGAATGAAACGTACGTATACGTTACTAAAAAAAGAAATCAAAAAGACAAAAAGAAAAAAAAAAAGAAAAATTCTGCGAACTTTTCAAATGGTCCTAACCTCGTATATTTAACGTTTCGTTGGAACGAATTAGCGTTTTTTGGTGGTAAAGGGGTTTGAAAAAACTTTTCCTTCGTGATAAAATTTATTTTTAACAAGTGAGTTTCTATTTCCATCCCTCGCATTTATTCCAATGGTTAAATTAAAATTAATGTAAACGTTGCGCCATATTTACAGGTTTGCATACGTATGCTTACAACGAGAGCACCCATACCGAACGTGAGGAGGACGAGATACTTACCGTGAGGTACGAGGATGGCAGATGGTCGAAGCCTTATTACGATTGTGGGGGTGGAAACATTTGGATGTTGACCTATACCGTTCCCTTCTTCGGTTATGTTAACGACACATACTTCTTCAAGTACGTATCGTATGTATATATATATATATATATATATATATATATATATATATATATATATTAATTAGGATACCTCGAACAAATGAGAATGATATAGATATATGAAACGAGAGAGAGATAGAGAGAGAGATAGAGAGAGAGATAGAGAGATAGAGAGAGAGAGAGAGAGTGTGTACGAGGATGAAGATCAATGGGACACATTGAGCGACGTAAATCGATTTTACGTCAGCCAAGGAACGTTCTTCCATCGCTAGGACGACGTAATTACACGCACGGAAGAAGCTTTGTATGTGCTAATGAATATTAAAACCTTTCTTACCTTTTCCCTTTACCGTTGGCATGCGATACTTGAGTTGCGTTAATTAGTAGAGGTTTCGAATTGCCGATTTTAATGAACGACGTTCAACGAATACAGAGATACATTTAGTTGTCATGTTACCAGAGTAGACATTTGAGTTTCCAAGTTTCTTCCTTCTTCGAATTTATCGTTCGACATTACTCCAACGAAAATTCTCTCATTCTCTCTCTCTCCCTCTCTCTCTCTCTCTTTTCTCTATCGAGCTCTACTTCTCTCTTTCCCTTTCAATAAATCGATCGATGGTTCGATCGTTTACATACAAAAAGTAAAATTGGATATATCGATGAGGAGGAAGGACAAAGGTAAATCGATATTTCCTCGAGTTACTCGACTCAGCTCGTACGCAGCTAAGGGACAACTAAACGGAGACTGAAGGGAGCTGTTACAAGTTACGTCAAAGTTTATGACTTACTCAGGCGCAACCTTGCCGATATTGCTCCAACGAAGTTGAGTTAGCCCCCGGTAAACAAACTACTTTAACTGTTTCGAATTTTGTTAAAAAAAGGGGGAAAAAGTATATACATACGTACGTACACACACACACACACACACATATATATATATATATATATTTATATATTTATATCTATATTATATAGTATATATATTTTTATTGTATATTATATATATATTTTATATTATGTTATATTATAATTATATATTATATTATATTATATTTATATTATATTGTATACGTACATACACACATATATATGTATATATATATATATATATATATATATATATATATTTATATTATATATTATATATATATATTTATATTATATATTATATATATATTTTATATATATATATATATTTTATATATATAATTTACGGGTCGAGTAGTCTGCGATGTCTACACTTTGCCTTGAAATTATTTTTATAAATCTATAATATTTTTGAAACGTTTCCTTCCCTCCTTCCACGAAGTAACAATCTCTGTCGAAAAGGGCCGTCGAACCCTCTATATATATATATATATATATATATATATATATATATATATATGGTTATATCTAGATCGTTTATTTTGCAAGCGGTGCCGGTCCCCACTTTTTGTTCTTTCGAAAAAAACTAAAGGTTAGCATATCGATCTCGAGGTTGGCAAAGGTTGGCGATTTCTTTTATCGGCCAATTTTCAAATCGAACAAGGCATTGGCCTTTTTCTAAAGATATATCTGGATCGTTTATTTTGCAAGCGGTGCCGGTCCATATTTTTTTGTTCCTTCGAAAAATAAAACTAAAGGTTAACATATCGATCTCAAAGTTGGCGAAGGTTAACGATTTCTTTTATCGGCCAATTTTTAAATCGAACAAGGCATCGGCCTTTTCTTTTTTAAAGATATCAAATATCGACTGGTTACAATTAAAAAGTTTACATTAAATTAATCGCGAATTACGTGACATCCCTCGTCTTTTTTCGTTTCCTTTTTCTTTTTTTTTTTTTTTTTTTAAAAAAAAGAACAAACGAACATATGGACTTACATCACTATCAAAATAAACGAAACATTTGTTTCAAGAAAAATGCTTATGAAACGAACGTACGCTCGTACGAATGAATTTTATTTATTCAAAGACGCTTATATTATACGTAATAAATGAAGAAAGTCGAATTATTCGATGGGATTACTTATTATTCCTTTTGATAGGGATGTCGAGAGAAAACAAGAAAAAAGGGTGAAAGAAGGGAAGAAAGAAAGGAAGCAAAAAAGAAAGAAACGACGATAATTATAACTAAACGATGGTCCTGCAAATGCCATTCTGGTCGCGTCGTTGACCACTTTCACATTTCATTTCGTTCCCCATTATTAAGTTCAAAATTGCCTTTTTCGGTTTCTCCGTAGTATTTGTTGATTGCCCATCGAGAGGTTCATCGGTCTGAGATAGCACGGGGTCAACGAGATTGGTGAAAAAAATGAGAGTAATCATGGTGGTTGCAATCAGTGTCACTGGAAGGTATTTCATGTTTGTTATGGGAACTGGTATGCGAGCGGAAATAAAATTGAGGAGTGAAGCGTGGATGTGGAAGAATGGATTTTTCTGGAAGGATAAAAAAAGAGGGACGGGAGGAGGGATTGGAGTAAGGGCCGGAAGTTCAATCCTTCGAGAAGGGTATAATAATGGAGAAAAAGGAAAGAAAAAAAAAATTGAATTTCTAGTCTTCCTCGATTGGATGCGATGACTATTCGGTGGTTCTTCCTCGGCTATTCTCGAATAACGCCAACTGCAATTTGAACGAACGGACGTAACGTTATTAATTATCGCGAAGGAATCAATTTCAAAAAGAAAAAAAAAAAAAAAAAAGAAAAAGAAAAAAAGGATCCTTCATTTCCCGTTAAACTCTTCCCGAACAATATCTTTCATTAGTTTTAACGAATTCTAATCGATGATTTACATCGTTCAGTGAATATCGCTAAAGGAATTTGACGAAACGTTTTTATCATACCATTGAAACGAATCGTCAATAATTTCCATCGATTATACGATCATTCTAATTTTATTTATATTATGTAAAGAGGTCAAGGCATTCCCTTTGATCGTGATCGTACGTCGAAAATAGATCGACCATAATCGAAAGATATTGTATACGGAATTCAATGCGCGCACACGCACACACGCACACACGTTCACACAAAAATTTCCCTTTAAAATGGATATTCCAATAGTATGGGGTAAAATTTTGTTAATACTATTCGATACTCAAACCGCACAATTCTTTTGTTATCGACGTACTTAAGTTCATTCATATTTCTTTTTTTTTTTTTTGTTTCTTTCCCTCCCTCCCCCCCCCGTCCCCCACTTCCACCCAATTAAATCTCTTATCAGGTGGAGAAAATACACAGAACCGTAGTTGTTTCCATTTGCAATATTTTCCGCAAAATAAAATCGTCTCTCGGCGTGTATCAAACGTTAATTATAACTCTCACGTTCGCTCGGCGACATTTTCTTTCTCCTTTTCCCTTTTTTTTTTTGTTTTAATTTTTTTATTTTTCTTGTTTTCTTTCTTTTTGTCGCTACTCTTGACAAAGGACACTTCACGAGGGACGACGTGATCGTCGAATGAAGAATTATCATATTCAACGACGAATTCTGTACCTTTGTAAATTATCGAACAGCTTCTTTTATAAGAATACGTCTCTCGTATACGTCTTTTCTTTGTCTCTCCACCCTTTTATCTCTCTCTCTCTCTCTCTCTATATATATATATATATATATATATATATATATATATATATATATTTTTTTTTTTTTGATGTCTCGGACTTCTTTACTATCGTTATTATTGATTATGCAAGAGTTCCTAATAAGAAAGGAAAGATGTTACCGCGAGTGTATCCACCGATATATCTGTTTCTAGAAGCGTTCGACGCTCATATTTATAACCTAGTGCCGGCTGTTCGCTCACGTGACGTAATCTTTATCATTGCTTTGCGGGTGAAAAGTTTTCTCGGAAAGAGAGACACAGCAAAATTCGTCCTTGAATTATACACTCATACGTATTTTGTGCATGCATATTCCTACAATATACACAGGTGCACAAGTTTGTATATCTAACGTACCTAAGTGTACTTCTTCGTGTTATCGGTTTGAAGAGGAACGCTTTGATATTCTTATGAATAATGATATACAAAAAGAAAAGAAACAAAAAATAAATAAATAGGGACAAAAAGAGAAAGGAAAAAGAAGAGGAGAATGTTACGTAGATTCGTTTAAGCAAATTTACGATACGATTTAAAACAACGAACAAATAAAAAATTACACTCCATAATTCTCAATTACAACGATTCGATTCGATCTTATTTCTAAACATTTTGAAACTATCTTTAGAGTTCGCTTTATCCTTTATACATGAATTTGCATACGTTTTAAAGTACTGATTTCAAATGCGCGTCGTCATATCGTTTATATGCGTATTTGCATACGTTTACAAGATGCGTTTTCGAACAAATTTAAACAAGGCACTGTTTATGCATTTGGACTGTCGACGCGAGGAATAACGTCGAACAAATGTTACGTTACAAAATGTCTCCTCGGAACGTTTACGAGTCTTATTTTTATCTCGTAATCGATTCGTATCTACGAAGATCATGTTAGATCGAGTAGATAGTCAAGTATTCGATTCGCTTCAATCATACTTTCGCGATCTACAATATTACTTTATTTTCGACGACGACGATGACTACGACGATTTTATTTTTTTTTTTTACCGAGAAATGGAATTTTACTCGATTCAAAATCTAATCTTCGGACTTTAAAATTACTTATGAATTTGCGACGAGGTATTACATTTATTTATATATATATATATATTTATATAAAGAAAATCTTTGGTAAATTTCTTTTTAATTGTGGTAAGTCTAATAGTACAATTGTAATCTTTTATAATTTCTACATCGTTTTCATTCCGATGATGCCATTACTAGAATTAACAAACTTGACTTATCGTTTAAACGATATATCGAAATTGATAGCCGTATCGTGCTTATATCATCGATTGTAAGTTTTAACGACCGTTGATCTCGTCTTATTTATATCTGAATTAATCGTTGGTAACAGAATCCGTCTATCTCTCTCTTCATATAAATTCGTATTATTTGGATACTATCGTTCGTCGATAACGATCGTCAATTATGTAAAGGGATCAACCGTGTTATTAACTATTTTAAATGTATCTCTGGAATTTAAAAATAACTGTGGTCTGTATCTCGTTAAAAATATTTATAATTACGATGTTAACAAACATCAGGGATTATGTTCCGTTAATAACATAAATTCCACTCCGTCTCTTTCTCTAGCATTATTATTACAAACTATCACACACCGTCATTATAATCAATTATAATATTAAACACCGATCTCTACATCCTATATGAGCGTTATGTGGCGTTTAATTTGAACCATTTCATTATATGTTTATATTTTACGTTATTTCAGTTATTATCTTCTCATACATTATTAACATTCTATTATTATTGATGCCTTTATTAATATAAAAATAATCACTAAGCCAATATATCATATAAAATTATATTTTTTTACTTATCTATTGTTCACTATTTTAATATTATTACTATTCTTCTTCTTCTTCTTCTTCTTCTTCTTCTTCTTCTTATTATTATTATTATTATTATTATTATTATTATTATTATTATTATTATTCGAATCGATCAAAGTGCTCATCTATTGCCAAAGTACTCTTCAAGATAATAACGTTAGTTTAACCCTACGGGTTTTCATTATTCCAGAAATATAGAAAAAAAAAAAAAATACTCGTAAGAATAATACTTAAACGATATTAAAATAATTTTATCGACAAAATGTAATTTAATCTTTGTTTTCCTTCGTTCTTCATTATTTATTTTATTATCTCTTCTCTCTCGCTCACTCTCTCTCTCTCTCTCTCTTCTTTTTATTTTGCATTTAATGTAAAAATATACGATTAATACAAGACTTTTCTCAAGATCCCATTCGCATCGGGACGATATTCAGCATTTTGATCTTTAAACCCGATTGTCGGTGCTCCAATAATATTTCTTTTTGTACGCTTTTTGCCAACCTCTTTGCAAGACTCCTCCCCCTCCTCCCCCTCCTCACCTTCCTCCTTTGCGTCACACTCCTCCTCCTCCTCCTGCGCTGAGGCTTTTCCATCCTCAACGTTAACTTCCTCCCGTGGTTCTTCCTCCGAAAGTATTTTCTCATTCAACTCGGACGATGAATTTTCTGCCATTTTAATTATGCCCTCTTACAATTGACCGGTTTTATCCTCCCCGCTCCCCTTCCTTCTATCAAACGCAAGGTCACCGATATATATATATATATCTCTCTCTCTCTCTCTTTCTCCCTCCTCGACGACGACGACGACGACGACTACGACGACGACTACGACGACGATAACTTCGTTGTTGTAATTCTTGTCTCTTCCTCTTCTTCTATCTCCTTTCTTCTCTCTTCGTTAATCCTGATAACGTCCACTTATCTCGAACGTTATCGACTTCACCCTGAAAATGTCGAAGAAACAATTCGTTAAATAATGTAATCGAGGCGTAGTAACGTCCGACAACTTATGACTATGCTCGCATAAATTTGCCCTCTACATCTGTATAAACATCTCAAATATATAGCCTCCACACATTATCGTTATTTCTCGCTTATTTATTTTCTTATTTTTCTTTTTTTTTTTTTTTGATTGTGTCTCTCTCTCTTTTTTTTTAATATTTTTTTTTCTTCTTCTTCTTTTTCGCTTACTCGGCCGATTAATTTCAATTTATTGTCGACAAGCGTTAATAAGCGTTGCACATCCGAATTTCGAAGTGATCGACGAAAAGGAGCGTAATATTCGAGAACGAATCTAATTCGTTAGCGGAGAAATGTTTCCTCCCCTCCACTCTTGCGCGCGCGCGCGCGCGCGAGAAATCACTAATATACGAGAACTATTGCGAATGAACAAATCACGAGCGTGTGATTGAAATACAGATATTTGTGATTATATATTTTATTAATTCGATGGCTCACTCACCGATTTTGGATATTACGATTGTCGTTAGTCGCTTTTAACACCTTCGATCGAATCGTACGTATTCTTCCTTCGAAGCATTGATCTCGAATGAGATCGCTACTTCTCCCTCGAACAAAGTAAAACTATCTGTTAAATTTAAAAATGTTCAAATAATACTTTCACACCGGTATATATATATATATATATATCTTTCCTTTATCGAGTCGAAAGTATAAATATCGGATAACGATAAGAAGGTTCGAAAACTTATCGTTTTTCTCTCTTAGATTATCTCAACGTACGATTTTACGATCTAATACAAGCGAAAATGTTTCACGTTAAGTTCTAAAAATATAAAGATCGTTGGTAGGTGAAATAGCTTGATCTAATTTTGGCATGGCATTCCTTCTTTCTTTGGTTTTCTCTCTCCCTCTCTCCCTCTCTCTCTCTCTCTCTCTCTTTCTCTCTCTCCAAGAGCCGAATTTATCGACAACTCAAAGTCGGCTGTGCCACTACGTTCAAGATTCAACTCGACAATACACTTCGACGATCCTTTTCACTATCTCGTGTGTTTCCAACTGAACTGCCTTAACGAAGCGAACCTCTTCTCTGTTTAAACATTGTTTCCACTTTCTACTCGAGTATTCTACAGTGTAACTAACGATTATGATTGTGGTCACTGGGCAATCTTTGCCTTTCCTAAAATAGATGAGGAAAGAAGAGAGAATGAAGAAGAAAGAGTGAGAAAAAAGAAAAGGGAAAAAAGGAAAAATAAAGAAAGGCGTGGTGAAGGTTCGAAAAAGTCATTAAACGTCTTCGATAACGTTTATATCTCGCAAGTAATAAATAATGTGACATTAGTTCTTCGTTCGTTCGTCGAATAATTTCAAACGTTACGCGGAAAATTGATTAAAACCGATGGACCGCTTCGTTTGCGTACGCTTTGTTTATATTTATTTGTTCGGCGATCTTTAGGAACACACACGGCGAATAAACTTGTACGCGTTAGAGTATAGTTAAACAGATGCGTTAGAAAAACAGAGGAGGCATACTGACCCGTGATAAAATTCACCCTAACCGTGTTACAAATTAGATCTGCTAACTCTCCTCTGGCAGATAATTCGTTTAAGCGTTTAAGCTCGAAAATAGTAGAAAGCCGAGTTTCGTTTGATGGCAAACGTATAGTACGTCGAAAGAGATGGAGAGAGAGAGAGAGAGTGTGTGTGTGTGTGTGTGTGTGTGAGAGAGAGAGAGAGAAAGGAGGGAAAATAAAAGCGTGTTGTAAATGGATTTTTCAACGGGTTAACTGTACGCCACAAGACCCGCATAGGTAAATCTAACCGTGGGACGATTCTTCGCATCGATTAAATTGTTAAATTAATATCGTCGTTAATAAAATTTTACGGGGTATCATCCACGCTCTTACTTTAAGACTTTTTAAGCCTTTCGAAAGATCAACGATTCTTGATCTACCAAAAACAAAAACCAAAATCAAAATAGAAAAAAAAGAAGAGAGAACAATCGTTTTACGATTAAACCATTTAAGATTTATGAGAGGAATATTGACAAATTTCGAATTATTAACAAAATACGGATACGAGTGATCGAGTAAACGGATACGTAACGGACGATAAAATGGATCTTTCTTATTTTTTTCCTTCTTTTTTTTTTTTTTTTTTTATCTCCTTCTCGCTTTCCATATTTTACTCTTACGTCAGTTTTTTTTTTTTTTTTTATCAACTTACAACGTAGAAATCGAAGCGTCTTAATTCATATCCTCTTTTGATCTAACTTAATACAGTTAGTATTTAATTCCCCGATTATCGTATTTATTTATATTGTTGAGATACGTATCAATTCACTGAGTATATAAGCGTTATGATGATATTTGTCGACGAATATATATATATATATATATATATATATATATATATATATATGGATATATTTCCGCTGATGACGTAGAGTCGTTTCAGAGAATACGATCGCCGTAAACCCTCCCCCTTCCCCTCTCGAAAAGGAAAATTAATCTAAACGAGAAACCTAGTTTTCGTATATCGTTAAGCGTCGAGGTTGACCGTCTGAACGTAGATAAACGAACTCTCCGAAACGAGACTCCCGGATGTTTATGCAAATGTATATTTTTTTTATAGAAAAACAGGTAGATCAATAGGACCTGGATAGAAACATGTTTCATGATTGGAGAATTCGAAAAATATTTATTTTTCATGCATAATGCAAATGTTTTTATGTTTTATGCTTAAAAACATATGCAATATGTTATGGCATATGTTCTTAACCTTGCATATATACTTCGTTCTCATACGAGATATCATTCTGATGGAATTAATTTAGTCTGTCAGTGAGCTCTCTTATCATGACTATACCTTTTAATAAAAGTATTTTACCTGTCACGATAGAAAAATTGGAAACGGTAGGTTCGCCGTTAAATACTTCGATGGGAATATACGTGAATTACATTGATCATTTTAAAAGCTGTACCTGGTAATTGCGGGGGAAAAGGTTAGGAAAAGAATATACTGCGATTGTGAGAAAAAGAATACTGCGGTTAACGAAATTAATACAAATTTCAAATAGTTTCAACTATGAATTCGTACAAGATCCAATAGATTCGATAGAAATCTAACGGAGTAAATATTAGTAAGCAACGCTTACATCGCGTGACATGGAGCGATTCGTTTTCCGCGTATAAAATAATATTAAAGGATAACTGACATCATCCAACTTGGAAAAAAAATGCTTGTCATTTGTTGTAACTCTAATTACAATACGTCACAATAATCACAAAATGTTTTGTTAATATTTTGTATCATCTTCCCTGTATAACAACACATTTATCGTGCATGTTTGCATATCTTTAGTGCATAAATAGGATATGTTTATTACGTATTTATTGGGCGTAAACATCCGGATTATCATTAATAATATAACGATATATATCCTCACGATCATTATCGTAGATCGAGTTTACCGACGAATAAATATATACTATACATACCTTTAAAAATCGAGAGATTTAATTTTACGATTTGAGACGTTGTGTGTTGCTACTTGAGACGTTATATTACTACTGACTATTCGTCAAGACGTTTGGAATAGTTCGAGGGGGGGAAAAAAAAGGGAAAGGGAAAGAGAGAGTGCGTAGGTGAAGTTTCCGAAAAAGAAAGAACAAAAAATTTGTGAGGAAAGGGAAAGAACGATCTTTTGATTGGTCAGATCTCTTTTGATTGGTCGTCGACGTTTCCGAATAATTCCGTTCGAAATGTTTCAACAATTTCGTCCGACTTTTCGTACGAATTGACGAACGCGCTATAAGACGGAAGGTTGAGATGAAGATTGATATGAAATATAGCTATTTCAAGAATAGGTCTTCGTACAGAACCCACAAGTCTCGTTTAATCTGCGTTCGTTGTCTCTCACACATTCTAGAAAGCTAAGAGCTTAATTAGAAATTTCTAAGACTCGGAAAATGACGAGCAATATATATATATATATATATATACATACACACACACACATAAATATTTTATACTCAACGAGCATCCAACGAATTGTCACGGTCAAATAGTCCGCATGGCTCTTTGAGAGAAAGTTTAAGAAAATTAAATGATACGAGTGGGTGAAACGAGTCAACGTAGAAATTGTTTCCCCATAAATGTCGTTTATCGTGCAATATTAAATTATTAATACTAATATTATTATTATTATTATTATTACTATTATTATTATTATTATATGTTCCTCAGGCAATGAAGAAAGGAAACTGTCGTCGAAAAAAAAAAAAAAAAAAGAAAGAAAAAAAGAGAAAAAAAACGAACGATTTCCGATGTCCCGATCACCTGTTGAACTCGTTTAATCGTTAAAGTCTCCTCCTAATCATCGTTACTGGCGCATCTGTTTAAAAAGTATTTATCTCATTATTAATCGCGATAGAGGACCTCTCTCGTAAATCTTACGAATAAAAGGATCGTATTTTTTGAAGGAAAAGCAACGGGAGGAGGATCTTAAGATTATCGATGAAACGATAAAAATACGTTCGCGAAATGAAGCGAAATACTATCGATTGAATCGAGAAAACTTTCTATTTGTACGATCTTTCCTTCCTTCCTTCCTTCCTTCTTTTTTTTTTCTTTTTCTTTTTTTCTCTTCTCTTCTTTTCTTTTTTTTCCTTTGGCAATGGTTTTGAAATCACGATTCGTTCCTTCGGGATCGAAAGCTCCAACCGTTTTCAGAGGATTCTCGCGAAAAAAGGGGGTCCCCGCCCTCTGAGTGCTCTTTATCCTCTCTCACCCTTAAACCCGTTCGGACGTTCGTGGAATTTTACATTGGGACTGTAGAGAGGCCGCGCGCTCTATCGGATTTGCAATTACTGATCTTCCTCGAGGGAGCCACACCTGCGAATGATTGAAGACGCGAGAACGACCTAGAATCTCGTCGCTTTGAAATAGAGATGTCCTCGCAATCTAGCATATGGCGACGTTTGTTAGATGAAAAGAAAGGAAAACTCGATTTCATAGCTTCTCGGACCTGTTTTAATCAATTCTCGTTTTACGCCGTTGGATTTTCTCTCTCTCTCTCTCTCTCTCTCTCTCTCTCTCTTTTTTTCGTTCTTTCTTTCTTTCTTTTTGGATACCTCTCCATTATATTCTCTGTTTCTCTCTTTTTTTTTTGTTTTGTTTTTTTTTTGTACCTCTAGAAACGGATATTGTTGTCAACGAATTTTGTATGTCGATTGAATTTTTAAATGATCGTTTAACATCTAATTGTTTTGCTTTTGAAGATGGGGAAAAGAAGAAAAAAAAAATTAGAGAGAGAGAGAGAGAGAGAGAGAGAGAGAGAGAGAGAGATTGAGATTGAGAGAGAAATTATTCATTCTCGTACACCCGTCAATATTCTGTAATATTCAAAATCAAATTGACTCGCGTTGGCGTTTTTATTAAAATAATAAAAATGAAGAAGAAAAAAAGGAAAAAAGAAAAAAAAAAGAAAAAACCGGAAAAGAGGTAAAATAAAAAAGACTGAAATACGTCAAGTTCTATAACGGATGATATACGCCTGGGGTTAACCGCTTGTTAAAGTTATCGCCTCTATCGAATATCGTTTCGAAAGTATCGCTTCTGTCGAATATCATTTCGGAATTATCGCCTTTATCGATTTTGCAAAGCCAATGATGATGTATTATCGTACTAGTCGACAAATTAGTTAAATGACGCCACCTGAATTTGAAAATTCACAATGACGCTTAAATAATACACGAAAGTTTCTCAAATTTACTGCTCCAGAAATGTGAAGGTTATATATTGCGATGGAAGAATGTGTGTGACCGTTAACAGCCGTGAATTATAAAATGAAATAATGCGATTTCGCGTGATGACATTCCAACGCGGTTTTATACATACGCTTGGCTTTTCATTCGGTGAACGTCCACACAACTTTTGAAATACATCGGTACGTGTAATTACAAATTCGCAAGAATATCGAAAATTCGTGTTTCCTAATGTTTGAACGCCTCGATATCTTATTCTCCGTAAATTCTTTCATTTCGTTCTTGTTATATCACGAAATTGGATTATTTCCGAGATAAAAAAACATTTTTCCGATTAGCAGAATATTGACTTCGATCGAACGTTTTGTGGGTGTATATATATATATATATATATATATATATATATATATATATATATTTCGCGTTGTTCAATAACGAACAATTCATATGTTTATAACAGGGAATGATTTTTAGGAAATAATTCTTGTTTTTCTTTTCTTTTTTTTTTTTTTCTTTTTTCTTTAATCGGATTATACATATACCCTCCCTCTCACCGTACGGTAAACCATTCGAAATAATAATAATAAAAAAAAAAAAAAAAAAAAAAGAAAGAAAAAAAAATATAAGAAATATTATCGAACCTCCTTCTGTAAGCAAAATTGACATTCAAATGATTCTTATTCAAATGGAACCGGGTCTATATGGATATTCAAATCGAGACGTCGAAACTTGAAATGGAATTCATACGTTAACCTTTTTATCTCCCTTCTTTTTCTTTTTTTTTTTTTTTTTTTTTTTTTTTTTTATTGGATCAACGATTAGAGTACAATTCGCGAATATGTATTCCTCCCTTACGTTATATTATATCTTACGCGCGTTATACAAATCTATTCCATGCGAAATTGCCTGTTCGAGGGCAGGGATATCGAAGGACGGAAAAAGAAGAAGAGACAGAAAAAAAAAGAGAAAGAAAAAAAGAAAAATAGAGAGAGAGAGAGAGAGAGAGAGAGAGAGAGAGAAGGGAAAGAAACGGAAAGAAACTGCTATCGAGCCTCGTACGTTCGTTAATGAACTTCTAACGTTCCCCCTTTGAGAGAAAAAAAAAAAAAAGAAAAAGAAAACACAACAAAAAAAAAAAAAAAGAAGTAAAGTGCAGTTTTATATTTTTAACGCGTCCCTGGAGGGCAAGCACATTTGCACTGTGAAATTCCACCTTCGAGCGAATATTTGTCGATGTCCATGCCATTCGTCGATTTGCCATAGACCATTCTCTCTTCTTTTTCCCTTCCTTCTCTTTTCCTCTTTCCACTGGACTTTCTCTTTGTCTATCTAGCTTATTTTTTTTTAACAAAAAGGACAGAAAAAAAGAAAAAGGTATAACCAGTCGGAATTGCTTGTTCGCTTTTATTGCTCTCGAAATAAACGAAAAAAGAATCGCGAACAAAGCACGTTATTCTTTCCTCTTTTCTCATCGATGCGTCCTACCTCCCCCTCCTCCTCACCCTCCTACTCCTCCTCCTCCCTCCTCCCTCCTCCCACCCCCTCCGCCCATCTTTTGTACGCGTTTGTATTCGATCGACAATTTCGTTTCCCTTATCGCACCGATATGGTTCTAGTTTTCTCGAATTCTCTTGATGTTACTCGTACTCCACGATGACGCACTTTGACCCGGCGAAGGCGAGAAAAGAAGGGAGAGAGATAAAGAGAGAGAGAGAGAGAGAGAGAGAGAGAGAGAGAGAGAGAGAGAGAGAGAGGGAGTGGGGCAGGGAAGAAAAAAGGATGAAATAATGAGAGAGAGAGAGAGAGAGAGAGAGAGTAGGAGGGTGGCCAATTTCTCTTTTTATCCGACCAAACAAATTTGTTTTTTTCTATTTCTCTTTTCTTCGTTCGTTCGTTTGTTCTTTTCTATTTTCTTTTTTTTTTCCTTCGTATCAAGTAGAACGCAAAACAACCAGGGAATTCATTTCTTTATAAGACGAGGTCACTATCTTTTTCGTGATATTCGAAATAATTTGACTTCGTTAATAGCCTTCCTTCGATGATAAGGAAAGTAAAAAGCATTTTTGATATGAACGCTTTCTCCCGGCATACTATGTTAATATAATATTCAATAAAAGAAGGTCAAATAGATAATATAGAGCATTAGTAAAAGCGATAAAGATTTTAATATTCCTCGTATTTTGTGGAGATCAAAGTAGTAGAGAAGAGGAGTTCATGTAGTACGACACGCACGCACTCAAACGAAACTTTTCATTCTATCTTCTTCACGTTGACCTTTATTCTCCTTTCTTTCCTTTGATCTATTATCTCTCTCTCTCTCTCTCTCTCTCTCTCTCTCTCTCCATTTATTTTCGGTGTCGCCGCTGAAAACAGTAATTGCCACACAGTTGAAAACAGTATTTCAACAGCATTCAAAGTATCACGTTGAATTGAAAAATTTCGTTACTAGAATGACTTTTATTTATCGCGCGAAAGTTTGATTCCTCTTTTTGTCTCTTTCTTCGAACCATCCGCCTCGCAAATATTCAGCAAAAAAAAAAAAAAAAAAAAAACAAAAAAAAAAAATTGGTTTTCAGGTATAAACAGGAATATTCATTATTAAGCGCGATAAGATAAAGAAATGTCGTTGAAACAACTTCAATACTCGTTTTCACTATTTTCGTTACGGTATAACAATCGTTCCGTGCACAATTCATATTGCATTTTCTATGGTACTGGTGTACTCGGTGATCTCGCGTCGTTAAAATTTCGTTCAGATTGAAGAATTCCGTTTTCGTTTTGTTGGTCAGGAAGTGTTAACGAGGAACGAGAAAAAAGAAGAAGAAGAAGAAGGCTCGCAAGCGATTTAACTTGATATCGTTAATTGGATTATGCGTCGAACAAAGTCCTTCCGGTAACTTGAGACACTATGAAATTAAACAATGGATCATCCCTTTAATTTCCTCCTTCCTTTGAGACATGAACGAACTTTGGTCAACCGATATAAAATCCAATTAATGCATTTAATCGGGATTCTACTCCAATTCCTAGATCGGATTCGTAATGGAATTGAAGAAGCGTTTTAGCGTGAATAACTACAAAGCAATGGATTAAATTAACGGATTTGAAATAAGTCATAGAGAGAGAGAGAGAGAGAGAGAGAGAGAGAGAGAGAGAGAGAGAGAGAGAGAGAGAGAGAGAGAGTAACCGAATAATGCAACATTAGGAACGTTCGAAACGTCGAAAAGAAAAAATATCGGAAATGATTGAAATTAAAATATTATACGTCTTATAGAACAATACGAAGAATGACGATCGTTTATAAAAAAGAAAAAAAAAATTATCACGAATACAATATGTCCGAAGCTATTTAACAAATAACTTTTGAGTTACGACGATACGCTCGAACGATTATTTCCGATACCTTCGATCGAATAATTTGATTGGTCATTTTCTCTCTCTCTCTCTCTCTCTCTCTCTCTCTCTCTTTAAACAAATCGCCTATGTAATACAGTTGACGATAGAAGGCTCTCAAACTTGTTGCAGGTAATCAAATTTCATACGATAGACGGAATGTATCAAAGTTTATAACAACAAAGCTTTCAAACTATGTGCGAGAGGTTATCTGGTCGACATACGAACGAACGGTGTAAAGTTCTGCACTGTTTAACTTTGACAATAACGAGTGAGCCCCATTTAAACCAAGAGAAATGTTAACTGAAGGGTATAATAAATTATTTAATTTAAGAAACTCGTTTGGGATAACTTAGAACACGACGTATGAGATGATCTAAGACGTTAATCGTTATGACTAACGATCTCGAACCGCTTACTAAATCTTCATGTTATATCCCCCTTTTGATTATCAACGGCATCGGTAAATTGCCTATGTCAAATTAATCCTATTTCGATTTAATCCAATTAACTTCACCTCGTTATTGAGAACACGTTCTCTCGAGGATCGAAATCCGTTCAAAAAGGATACACCATTGTCTCTCTCTCTCTCTCTCTCTTACTTCTTCCATTCCTCTTTCCATCGAAATAAAGCCAATAATCTATTTCATTTGTCTCATACGTTTTATATATCCAGCGAGACATTTTCCCAAAACTCAGCCAAAAATTTTCACGCGATTCAGCACTTTTCAACTTTTACTCGTAAATTGTAGTTTTCAATTGTTAGCTTCGCCGGGAAATAAGGAACGATCACGTTACGTCGTAGAGAAAATATCGTCGAAATGAAATATTGTCCTGTTATTACGTTAAAAAAAAAAAAAAAAAAAAAAGGAAAAAAGACAAAAAAAAAAAACAGAACTACGAATGTTTTACTATAAATAAAGGAAATACGATTTGTACACAGTGGATAGATAAAATAGTTTTACGCAATAAAGAATTTTCTCTTTCTTATTTTCGTTTCTCTGCGTCGTTCCTTTTTATCATTATTATTATTATTATTATTATTATTATTATTATTATTATTATTATTATTATTATTATTATTATTATTAAAATGGAACGTTCGGTTTATCATCAATCGATATGAATTCCTACCTGATTTAGCTTATATTAAAAATATGTGAATACCATCGTTGGAGGATTGAAAATAAGTTTGCTTATAAAATCTTACCAAGGAGGTAGATCCAATAACGGTGCTTTTCTGCGCTTTAAAGAAGCATTACGCGCAAATGTTGGTCCGATAAATTTTCTAAAAGATTCGCGGTGAGGTAACGGCAGTTCGATTAATCTTAGAAACGGTACCACCCCCTGAGGTCTCTATCGTTCTCCAGGGAGAGATTGCCGAAGGTCATGAGGAATGACAGATACATTATGTCGCATCCCTCAACTAAAGTATACCCGTGAAAATGTGTTTTCGATGACGGCTTTTCGACATCAACCACGAGATTTATCGTTTAAAAACAGAGAGAGACAGAGAGAAAGAGAGAGAGACAAAGACAAATAGACAGACAGACAGACAAACAAAGAGAGAGAGAGAGAGAGAGAGAAAAGAAACATAATTTATCTTCATTAGGTATTGTACTAGTACGCGAAAGTAAAATGTTAACAAATAATTTCTATTTGAAATAAAAAGAAACATATACGTATAATATAATACATTATCACTCAAACCATAACAGGTTTCTTTTTTTAATCAATATTTAAATATCGTAAATTTTTTATCGACTGTCCCCGAATCGATCGCGATATTATATTTTTTTTCGACGACATGCTAAATTGTAATTAATTAAAAGAAAAAGAAAAAAAAAAAAAAAAAAAAAAAAAAGAAAATTAGTAATAAAAAAACATGTTGCGATCTATGCGGGATTTTGTGAAATCCATTATGATGAATGTACGATTATCGTTGAGCAATGAAACGTCGATTGGACTGATAATGTAATTTAATGACAAAACGAGATTTTACGTCGGAACGATTTGTTTGCGACGAAGGTAAACAAAAAGTGGAAGGTAAAGTGAGAAATAGAGAGAGAGAGAGAGAGAGAGAGAGAGAGAGAGAGAGAGAGAAAGTAGGGAATGTAAAAAGTCGAAACGCGAAAATTCCATTTAGCGGGTCTTGGTCTGTTCGAGAACGATCGCGGTAAAACGAAACGAAACGAGATAAAAAAAAAAAACAAAAAACAAAAATCAAGAAAAAATGAAAAAAGGAGGTGGGTGAGTTGGCTTGGGGGTTGTGGGTTGGGGGTGGGTCGGGGAAGTAGTAGAAAACAAAAAGATGTGTCTCTAATTTGTCAGAAATGAACGAGGCACGTTGGAGTGTGACGAACGTGCGCATTTACGTTAACGTCGAATCCACGAATTGGAGAACGGCCAAACACAAGTCACTTCTACGTACAGAGGTGCGGCACGTTTTCCAAACTTGACCACCATCCTCCCCCCATCTCCACCCCCACCCCCACCCCCAATCTCCATCCCCGTCCCCATCCCCATCATCTCCAACTTCGCTCGTATTAAACAACGATATCCGAGAGCGAGAATTGGAATTATTTCAACGGTCACTGTTTGCAAAGATCGACGTTTTCGATGGTTCGTAAAAAAAAAAAAAAAAGAAAAAACGAAAAGAATAAAAGAAAAAAAAAATATTCTCCGACGTACCGTCAACTTAAGCATTGCCATTAATAACCATTCCCCGTTTGTTCGGACTGATTAAAAACGGATTCGAACACGAATTCTAATTCGTCCGCGACGTACGAGCGCAATTTCCTTTTTGGAAACGTGTCTTCCTCGAGGAAATAAAAAAAAAAAAAAACAAAAGACAAAAAGAAAAAATGTTTCGAAGGTGGGGGGGGAGAGAGAGAGAGAGGGAGAGAGAGGGAGAGGGAGGAAGAGAGGGAGGAGAAATCAAGAAAAGAGGAAATAAAGCGAGCGACGTCTCGATGAAAGAATGAACCAATGTCCCTCAATAAGAAAAATGCAATATCCGTTTAAAGGAAATTTGCTATCGGGAAGTGTGAACGGCAACGATCGATTCTGTAATTCTCGCAAATCAAGAATCGATAGAGGGCAAACCGTCGAACGGCGATGAGTAGGGTAAACCGAGAGGATAGGGTGAACGAGGAATGAGAATAAACGAGAGAGAGAGGGAGGGTTAGAGAGAGAGAGCGAGAGAGAGAGAGAGAGAGAGAGAGAGAGAGAGAGAGAGAGTAAATAATGGTAGCGATGTTGAAAGAGGCAAAAGCCAAGGGAATAGAGTGAAAGGGAATAAACATCAAATATGTTAATTTACATCGTTCAGGCAAACCGCCAATCGTGGGACGAATCATTAAACTTCAAATGTTAATGGTGAAACACCCTTTAGAGCGAGAGCGAGAGAGATAGATATATAGATGGATGGATAGATAGATAGATAGAGAGAGAGAGAGAGAGAGAGAAGGAGAGAGCGAGCAAAGCTTGTTCAAGACATTAAGAATTCCTCTTCAGAACTTAATGTTTTCGAGACTCTCACTCTCTCACTCTCTCTCTCTCTCTCTCACTCACTCACTCACTCTCTTCCCCTGTCTCTCATATCCTCTCGAAGTTATAGGCACGTTGGGATACGTTAGGTTTGGAGAAGGTCTTCTCTTCATTTCGAAGGAATATTATCCGGTTATATCATACACGCGTTATACACACTCATCTGAAATTAATACTCGTAAGAACCTGACATGTAGTTTCAAACGAACCCTCGAAACAAACTTATAGTTTTCGTTAAAATCGATAGCCCCAATAGTTTCCTCTATTTCCGTTCGCTAAAAGTCAGTGAATGGGATTAAAGCCGTCGTCGTTGCATATAGCTTTTCGCTGATGCGATTACAGCTCTCTCTCTCTCTCTCTCTCACACACACACACACACACACACACACACACACACACACACACACACACACACACACACACACACACACACACTTTCTCTCTCTCACACACATACTCTCACACACATACTCTCTCACACACACACCTTTCTCTCTCTCTCTCTTTCTCTCTCTCTTTCTCATTCTCTTACTCTCTCACTCTCTCACTCTCCCCGTTCTCCCTTTATTCCTTTTATATTTTGTTTTCGCTTACTTATCATGTCTAAGGAAGCACGTAAGCCTCTTACGTGTAGCTTCGACAGAGCCCTCGTGGCCCCTTAGATACGTCCCTTACCTCCCTTCATTTTTGTTCCCCTTTTTATTTCCCATACCCGTTACCCCTCCGCTAGTAAAACCTATTTAACTGTGAGAGAGAAACATGTGAAAAGAGGATCGTGAGGATTTTCTACGATGCATAGAACAGCCATTTCCGATGACTCCGTAAGAGGACAGAAAAGAAAGAAGGAGAGGGAAGGAAGGAAGGAAAGAGAAAAAAGAGCGTCGATAAGAGAATAGAAGGGAAAGGGAAGAGAGGAGATAAGGGGGAGAAGGAGGAGGAGAAAGGGAAATGATTTTCTTTCGCGGCTCGCCGCGAACGGCCATGGACGATATTTTTGCAGAAATTAAACGCGATAAATTTCGATGCGTTCCAAATCGGCTCGAGTACAGCATGGTAATAATGATCGCAGCAACATAGGGGTGGGGTAGGGGGAGGATGGGAAATTCAATAAAAGGGAAGCCCTCAAAATGTTCGACCTTTTCTTCTTCTTCTTCTTTTTTTTTTGGTGTGTGTTTGTGCGTGTTTCTTTTTCTTTTTTCTTTTTTTTTCGTTTTTTTATTTCATCTTTTTCGACCAACGGCAACGGCCCACAAGAGGGCCCTTAAGTGGTTGTTGATTCTCATTACAGAATTAAACTTTATATCGATTAATATAAAAAAAAAAAAAAAAAAAAAAAAAAAAAAAAAAAAAAAAAAGAAATAAAATAAAATAAAAGAATCGAACAGATGATCCATTCATTTTAAAATTCTAATAATCTTCGATGGATTTACATTTTATATGGTTTTCATTTATTTGCATGCGCACGCTTCAATAACCATTCAATACCACCCTATCGTATGAATCGTTGAAAGTCTCAAATTTCATTCTAGAAAAAAGAAAAAGAGAAAAAAGAAAAAAAGAAATGGAAAACAAAAACAAGACGTCGAAGATATATAACTTTCGCGATCGTTAGAAAAATATAGACCGTTTTAATGGTAGGGTATAAAGTTACAATTAAAAAGAACTTTGACGGGGATCAGTAGAAGAGAGGTCTCGTATCTATCGCAATTTGTCATTATGAATCCTGTTAAAAAAATTTCTTTCACGTCGAAACGAATTAGGAGAGTGAAATATCTCGGATGAATTTATTTCTCTTGGTTTCGACATATATATGATATTTTCGAAAGAAAACTGATACGAAAAACAAGATAGAAAGACGGGCTGGATGGGGGAGGGAGGGAGGGAGGGAGGGGGGGCAGCAAAAAAAAATGGAGAAAGTAAGTAAACCCGGTTGAAACTAGTACATCATTTTCCGTTGAAAATGCATTTATGCATTTCGAACGAATCGACATTTCATGTAGAATAAAAAGGGAGAGATAGAGAGAGAGAGAGAGAGAGAGAGAGATAGAGAGAGAGATAGAGAGAGAGAGAGAGAGAGAGAGAGAGAGAGAGCATCTGAAGCGAGCTTGAATCTATTTAAATTTGTCATCCTGATTTAAAACGTTTTTACAGAACGATTCGCACAAAACTAATACTTTTTCTTACGTATTTATCTTGACGAAAAAATTTATCTAGTGACAATGCATTGCATTGAATCTCGAATGCGTCAGATATTTCTAAAAGGATTGCCTCGCGTCTATCGCGTTTCAAATCCAGAAAATTTCATCCCATTGTCTCATTATTATCCAGGAGCACGATCGGCAATAATTTGAGACGTGTCAAATAACGTATATCGAATCGTTCGATAGATTCTAGAATACTTTTTTTAAATTACTATACCGTTGACGTTTCGTTGAGAACCGACGAAAAGGATGAAGTTGAAAATTCGTAAGCGTCTCACGAGTATTCTGATTTTCTATTGTAGGCGTGTATACAAGTTCTGCATAGAATATTTTTCATCGCCTCGTACCGTCGTACGCTTAAATAAAATAAATAAAATAAATAAAATAAATAAAACAAATCAATAAATAAATAATGCTTAAAACGTAGAAAACAACGTCGAAATGAACAAAATTTTTTTTTCCACACTCGTCAAACATCCCTTGTTATTGATTAATAAATTAAAGCTAATAGGAAGAGCCGATCTCTTCAATCATTTTTTCTAATCGTGTTTCCCTCCCCCCTCCCCCTCCCCCCGTCCCCCCCAAAAGACTTGAAATTTACAATGTTATTCGAGAAAACATCGCGTTGTCGATAGCATATAAGAAGAAGAAAAAAATTAATCAGAGTTTCGTACCTAACGTGGTATCGCATAAATTCAATTTCTTTTTAATCCAACAGTATGTTGGATACTATGGCTTATGCGCGCGTTCGTACGAATGAAAGATCTACTCGAACGAATTAACTTTACGAAGTTCATTTGAAATAGTAAATTTGATACACTTGTTTGTAAATATCAAGATAAATTTATACCTTCTCGAGAGAGCCACTTCGAGGGTTTTACCAATTTTTCATCCTGTCTCGTCCGAGTTAAAATTTTTAACTTGTAGCTGATTAAAATTTTTTTACGAGAAACGAAAAAAAAAAACAAACAAAATCATAAAAAGTGTCTGGGCGTGTGTCCGCGTGTTTGAGAGAGGAAGAAATTAAAGATGAAAATGTTAGTAAATATTTATTCATTAAAAAAAAAAAAAAAAAAAAAAAAGAAAAAAGAAAAGAAAAAATTGTTCTCGGAAATGGAAAATATATGACGAGTTAATTATTCGACTTAATTTATTTAAATTAGACTAATTAACTCATTGAATAAACCATTATTTGCTCTTTTCCTTCCTTTTTTTTTCTTTTCCAGAGGTACCAGCGGCATCGATATCGATTTACGAAGAGTCGACATAGATCAGTGCCCTTTACCACCAGAATCTAATCAGCTCAATATATTCGCTGCCAGTGACAAGTGTAAGAAGCGTACGACGAAGGTAAATCGTATATACCTAAGTGAATTTTTATTCATATATGAAATGGATTATTGACTTCTATATCAAACGTAGTTCGTCAAATTTCATTCGCCATTTTTAACGCATTTTTCCTTTCTTTTTTTTTTTTTTTTTTTTGTTGAATATCGTTTTTCTATCATTCATCTCGAAAAGTCGCCTTTAGCAATTTTCATGACTTTGAATGGTGATCGTTTTCGATTTACAAAAATTGTTTATATAATTCGTGAAATCGAGAGAAAAGCTAAAAAAAAGAAAAATAGGTGTACAACGGTCATCGACTTGGAAATTTGATCGGAAATTGTTTCGAACCAATAAATACAAATTCGATGTTCATTATTATTATTATTATTATTATTATTATTATTATTATTATTATTATTATTATTATTATCAAAATTTTGTATTCCATCTTTTGTGTTACTTATCGTTATCGTCATTCATTCTGACAAAACGAGAAATAGGTACCATGTTTGTTGAAATACTGGTCACACATACGGATTTACGCAAACAAGAATTTTTTTGGGGAGAGAATTTTTTTTTAACGCTATGCAAATTCCGATCGTAAATATTCGAATTCAACGATACAAAGTATACCAATCGATTTCGTATAACAAACTAGAATTTATTTTACTCGAATGCAGTTGGAATACATAACAAAATAAAGAAAAGAAAATTCTCTCTCTCTCTCTCTCTCTCTCTCTCTCTCTTTATATATATATATATATATATTTTTTTTTTTTCATTAAATAATTGGAAAGAAGAATAAGTTTCAATCGTAGTCATCGTCAAATTTCAGTGTGTCGCTATTTCTGGATTGGGATTTCGACGTGGAAGTTACCGATGTGAATGCAAACGTGGATTTTATTACCCGGACACGAAGTCAACCAAACGTTATTACAATGGAACCGTGATCGAGGAAGAGTATGAAAAATTGATGATGGTACGTACTCGAAATGTCTTCGCGTGAGATCCAACAAGCACTTCAAATTGAACCTAATCGATCACCCATTCGACATTCCATGTAATAAAACTACCATGTATTCGTTTTTCGGATTTTTCTTTCTTTAAAAAAAAAAAAAAAAAGAAAGAAAGAAAGAATAAGTTCGAATAAGCGTAGATATCTTTACATCGTTCCTATGACCGATCGATCGGAAAATATAAAATACAAATCAAAAATAAACGGACGGTTGTTGCTTCGCGCGCGTTTATCGATTTACCAACAGTACGTGGTTTTACTTTTCAGAATTGACGGTAAAGGAAAATCGCGAACAGTATTCGCGAGCAATAGGCTCTACCTCATATCCCTGCAAGACATGTAATATTAACTGACAGTATGTGCCAATGTGCATACTGTCGATAACGATTTTATTTGAAGTATGAAAAGAAACGTGAAAATTGCGTGTAGAGACGTCTTGTCCCATTTTGTTTCTATCCGACGTCGACGAATCGTTTAACGTTTCACACCTACAGCATGTATCAAATTTAGCTTATTCATTCCTCCGACCTTATCGAACAAATATCATCGGAGATTTTGACGGATCAATCAACAATTCTTAAATGGCAAATATGATTCTCGATTTAACGAATTAATACCTACCGATTGCTAGTATCGATAAATCGGTATTACATGTAAATATGAAAACAACGTGCGTCCAATCGATTTTGAATTGTCTCGTTTTCAAGTACGCACGAGATTATTAATATGTTATTAAGGGATACGTGATGAAATTTCTTATATGAGAAAATATTTTCATCTATCGGCGCGATATTTACAGACGTGCAGTTATTAACCGCGCGTATTATTCGGTTACATACGTTTATACGTTTCGAACTATTGGTTAAAAGCATTCGACGTATTGAAATAATATAGTTTTATTTTGCAGCAATTCCGTTTGATATATTCGTTGAAAATATCGGCGAATCGCCAAACGACGCGCAAATAAAAGTTTTACGAACGTCCACGTAAACAAAATGTTACTCGCAATATTTTCCTTTTTCATATATCCCGATCAAGTGAATAATACGTTTCTATAGACTCCCGTTTATGCTCCAAAGTTTATGCTCTTATTTTCTTTCCTTCTTCTTCCTTCTCGCTTTTAATGAACGAACGTCAATCATAAAAAGCGGAACGGAAATACGATAAAGTATTCCCCTGGGGGCGGGGGGTAGTGGGTAGGGGGTAGGGGGAGGCGGAGGAATACTTTCGATTTACGAAAGTTCATTGGTTTATTGGGAATTGAAAATTTATCGTTTTGATATTGACGTGAGAATTTTGATGTCGTTCGAAGTGTCAACTACTCATCCTTGAATTATTGATATTAATGGATAAAAAAAAAAAGTTTCGATATCCAAACGTACGTAGTACAATCGGATCCGTAAACACTGTAGAAGACTATAACGGAGAATAACAAATGTGAAAATAACTTGAGAATGGAAAGATTCGCGAATTCTCGTCTTGTCTGACTATAATCGATCGGTATTTATTTGATATACGTCGATACCTCTATCCCTCCGGCTAAATACCGCGATCAATTCTCACGTCGGTGATCGCGCCAGCTATCCATCGACTGTCAAATTTCGTACTCGGCATAGAACGATAATTTAAACCTGTTTGTGTCCATCAATAGAAATTCTAATTGCTCCTGGGATACGATCACAAAAGGGGATTGGACAATGAAAAATATAAAGAAAGAAAAAAAAAAGAAAAGAAAAGAAAAGGAATATATATATATATATCTATATAATATATATTATATATTATATATATATATATATATATATATATATATATATATATATATATCATTCGATATCATTCGATGATCGTGCATCATACAAATTTGATTTTTTTTTCGAAATTCTATCGCGCTATATTAACTAACTTTTCTTTTCCTTCTTTTTTTTTTTTTGTTATAATTTATTCGCAATGTTGTAAAAATGCATAGATTTGGTCGATTGAAAAAAAAAAAAAAAAATGTGTTATTCAATTTGAAATAGTATCCGAATGTTTCTACGACCTCCAACTCGTGCGTATAAAATGTTGGAAAAGCATAAAACGAACGGAAAGCCGAAACGAGATCAAAGAACGTAATGAACTTATGTGTCGAGAAAATTTTGTTTAACTATTCGCTCGCGGACATTCATAATTTCTACGAATTCTTTACCTCCTCCCACCTCCCTTTATGAATAGCGAAACAGTAAAATTACGAGCTTTTGTAATGTAGAAACGAAATTTAGAGAATGTATGGAGAACATATAATAGAGAATATATGTAATAGTTATAGAACGAAATTTTGTAGAACGTGAACGTACTTTTATTTTATTTTTCTTCTTCCTCTTCTTCTTCTTCTTCTTTTTTTTTTTTCAAGAAATTAAATGGAATACTCTTTCTCCTTCTATCGCGTAAACGTTAAAATCGCAAATTTTAATAATCTTCGAGAGTTGAAAATCTCCGAATATTTATATCTCGAGAACTAATCCATTAAAGCTTGCGTTTCCAACAGAAATTCATATTTTTCCGATAATAGGAAAAACTACTTTAACCCCCTCCTCCCACAACCCACCCCCACCTCGGCAACGTTCCCCTATAACTTGAATGAACGTAACGAGTCATTGTTTTCTTGTTTTATCAAAAGAAAAAAAAAAAAAGTAAAAGAAAACCAATCGGCAGCTCGGAGCTTATTGGATTATTCGAAGGGTATCAACGTAGTTCATAAATATTTGTTACTTTTTTCACGTTTATTAGTCCGCCGATATCAAAATTCCAATTCCAACGTTGACCCATTGAGAATTTTCACTTTTCACATCGAATCCTTTCATAATCCACTTGAACGAGATAAAAGTATAATAATTCGTGACGTAGAGGTCAAACGTTTTCTCCCCCTCCCCACTCCCCACTCCTAATTATTTTTCATTCCCTCGGGAATTCGTTTGTTTTACCGGTCAATTATGAGTTAATAAATCTTTAGAAAATACGAGAATATAGAACGAAATAAATAAGAACGAAGGAACGATGAAAAAGAAATAAAAAGGGGAAAGTGCAATATTCACGCGGATTCGTCCAAGGATGCTAAACATTGCACCAATGATGGTGTTGTGATTTTTAATGGAAACGTTTAAATCTTTCAACGACTGTAGGATCATCTTATTCCTTGTTGTTCTTGAAATTTACGTCGTAAAATGAAATGCGCGTGACTTTGCCAGATTCACGGTGAGACTTAAACCGAAACGCAAAGACCGAAATCTTCTCCCTCTTGTCGACACGTCGAGTAACTTTTCTCGACTCTCGATTCCATTGAAATAAATAAACGAGAGCGCGAAAGGAAAGTAAGAAGGGTGGACCGATACGTAGATGAATCCAACGGCTCTCGTATACTTGCTAATATTTTTTTTTTTTTTCTTTTTTAAAAAGCTTCATCCGAGCTAACGTCATCTCGCGTTTCTCCTCGAGAAATGACTCGATAATTCGTCGCGATAATCGCGACTACTCTCCTTCGTTCGAACAAAACCTTCAATGCATTCCTTTACCTTTAAATTCGTCCGAATACGTATAGGATATCCTTCGACATCCTTCTCTCTCTCTCTCTCTCTCTCTCTCTCTCTCTCTCTCTCTCTCTGTATCTCGCTACAAAAATTTTGAAAGAGAAGGATTTCGTAACGAAAGGAAAAAAATTTATACTTCTAAAAAAAAAAAAAAAAAAATCGTTAAACCCAAGTAAAAAACTGTGTATGGTCATCGAGAGACCCTATAAGGCGTCGATCATGCGATTCCTGTCGGATTTGAACGTCGTCACGATTTCGATACTGACGTCGAAATTAAAAGTCTTGAAAGTCTTTCGATATTCATCGTACGACTTGTTACCGCCATCGCGTTCGTTATCGTTAATCCTTATAAATAAGACAATTTCGAGGGATCGTTAATCTCTCTCGGGCTCGCGGGTTTCATGTGTGCTAGGTTTTATTAAGGTTCATCGGTCTTGGAGAACAAACGAATAAGCAAAGGATTCGATGATGTTACTAGATGGATGGTCCAAGCAAAAGTTTTAGAGAAACCTGTCAGAATGATGCATCGGCAAACGCGACAGAAGTTAACTCGAAGATTCCCGACGTACCTAATAACATGAAAACCGTCAAACTCACGGCTCCCTTGCCAACAAAGGAGATAAATTATGATTCGCTCTAGCGACACATAACCTTTTCCAGGGCGAGGAAAGTCAATACGCCGTCGAAGATTCCTTCGAGTGTCTTCCTTGTGCTGAGGGTTGTGAATCCTGCGTCGATGGCTCGCCCTGCGTCGTGTCCTTGAATTGGCTCATGAGAACGGCCATACTTATCTTGGAATGTTGCGTCATCGCTTGCCTCCCTGCCGTCGCTCTCTTCACCTGGAAATACGGGAACGTCAAGGTCAGTTAGCATTATCCATATTTCCATTTCCATTTCTTTTTCTTCCACCTCATATTCTTTCTCTCGTTCTTCTTCTTCTTCCCTTTTTTCCTTCCTTCCTTTTTCTCTTCCTCTTACTTTTTTTTTTCTTTCTTTGTTTCCCTCCCCCCCCCCGTTCATTTCCTCTTAACTTAATAAATAACGCTTTAATACAAAATGAAAGTGAAAATGATCCGTCCTCGCGTTTAAAGCAAAAACCAAACTCTTTCGCGGCGATCTTGCATTTTCTCTCGCTCGGAGGCAAAGCTTTAAACAAGATTAAGAGGTTTCGGAACAATCACGTCGTATCTCTTCACTTGATCTCAGCCGAACAAGGTTAACGAATTAACCTTGATTTATCTGATCATCCATTAAGATTACCCACCGTAACTCACCTAGCCCACATATATTCTAGCCATTCTCTCTTGTGATGGTTTTGCGAGTCTCGAGGCAACCCAATTTCTATGTTAAAGACTCTTTAACTCGAGAGAGAGACAGAGAGAGAGAGAGAGAGAGAGAGAGAGAGAGAGAGAGAGAGATCTCGGAATGACGTTTTTTCTTTCATGGATATAAAACGAGATTTTTAAACCCTGATCCCTTCTTCCTCGGGTTAAGAAGGAAAAAAAAAAAGAAGAGAGAAAAAAAAGGATCTCGTCGCAAATAAATTGAATTGGGGCTTTCGATGTTGATAGAAATTCGCGCCTCGCAACATTAGTTCTCATCGCGAAGGAGAAAACTTTGCGCCGCTGAATTTTCCGGTGACCTGAAAACTTTACCCACGAGTGAAGAATCTTCTTTATCGGAACGACTCGAAGAAACCGCAAATGGAATCGACGGAGGCGTTGTGAACGTATGATAAATTTCTCGACGATAAAAAATTCTCACGAATTTTCCCTGTATCGTCGGGGATTAATTGAAAGTAAAAAAGAAAAAGAAAGAAAAAAAAAAGAAAGAAAAAAAATAATAAAAAACAAAAAAGAAAGCAAATAAATTGGAAAATATGTGTGTGTGTGTGTGTGTATACATGTGCATATATACATACATGTGTATATTTATATATATATACATATATATGTATGAGTAAATATATGTATGTATATAATAAATATACACATAAGTACGTACGTATATGTGTGTGTGCGTGTGTGTGTGTAATACATAGAAAAAAATAAAAGAGAGACAAGAGCAGATTATTTCCAAAGGAATCACTGATTGTTTCGTTTCCGTATCATGGGATTGCTGTTTTCTTTCCCCTTTCTCTCTATCTTGTTGTCCCTTATTGCCTCACCAGCAAGTGAGAATAGTTTTCCCCGTTTGCCAGTTATGAGAATCACGTAGCCGCAGCCAACGTGTTCCACGGAATATCTATGTGATAAATTGTCTCGCTCGGTATCTTTAATACGGGCTCCCAACGGAGTACTCCTAACTCCTCTCTCTCTCTCTCTCTCTCTCTCTCTCTCTCTCTCTATCTCTCTCTCTCTCTCTTTAACATTTTTCTACATCTTCACGGGATACCACCACGGTAAGTGGACCGTTTTCTCTCTCAGATCTGACTTATGACACCTTTTGGATTTCTAAGATGTAAAGAATCCCTCGAGCACGATACTGAAGTACATGATCAACTTTATATCTCTTCGTAACACTCTCATACGCGTGCATGTTTACACCCAACGCTCTTTTAATGGATATTATATACGACGAAATATTCATAAGATATGAACGTTGTTAACGGCGATAACGGTTTACGGACGGATACGTATCGTATACAGGTTCAATGGTTCGAATTAGTTTAATTAGAGGTGGTTTAATTTAGCGTAACGCACGATGCAAAATGTTAATTATAATATTTAAGCTCGGTGGATACGATCGATGGACAATATCCCGAAAATTTGATGAAAACTTCAAAGAAGAGTGAAGCCAGTTTGGCATAAAGCGAAGTATCACACGAATTATCGAAATTTTCCCGATAATCTAACATCGTCCAATATCCATATCCTTACGGTATTAAAATAAGGGCGTTTATTATCATCAAAAAAAAAAAAAAAAAAAAAAAAAAAACAAGAAAAGAACCGAGAAAGAATTACGATTAACGCGACATTATTTGTTATTCGTTCGAAAGGGATCGTCACTTATTCGGGCGAATTTTCCTCGGATATCGTGTCAAAGTACTAAAAAGTAACTTTAAACCAATCATAAACTAATGAATATCTAATTAAGTTGAGCCAAGAACTCTCCGGTTACGTAACTAAACAGCCGCGATATCGTACGTACTTATCGTATCTTTTAATGAATCATTCATTGATCCTCCGAGACTGTGGGAAGGGAAACATTGTCAAACAAATATTACCATCTATCTTATTATCTTTATCACTTTACGAACAGGCACTGCTAAGAGCAAAAAAAAAAAAAAAAAAAGAAAAATTCGTTCTATGAAGATATCCAGACATTTATATATATATATAATATATATATATATATATATATATATATATATATATGTATGTATGTATTTATATATAATATATAATATATGTATACATATATGTATATATATAAAAATATAAATACATATATATATATGTATGTATGTATTTATATATAATATATAATATATATATATACATATATGTATATATGTATTTATATGTATATATGTATATATGTATATAGCACACTATATATATACTATATATATATATATATATATATATATATAGTGTGCGTGTACGTATATGTATTTATGATTACATACGTGCATTAAGAATAGTAACTGCGGTTTCTCTAAGAAATACGAATAAGTAGCGGAGAGGGGAAAACGGGGTAACAAATCTGTGCATGTTCAACGTCGAATATGAAAGAAGGTGGAATAATGGGGGCAACAAAGTAAAAAAAAGGAGAAATCTTTTTTGGCGCATTTGTATGCTAAACTGTTATATATTACCGGATGGTGGCACATTGCCAAGCTTATACGCGCGAATGTATTCCGTGCACGCTGCCTTTTTAGAAATGGATGCCGTCTATGGGAACGGCAACGTGCAAATTAGAACGTTCTTAACGTTTTCCGATTGTGCCGAAATTTTTTATTCGACATAATTCTATTCTTTAAGCTTGAGCGATCGCGTTGAGGAGGGAAACAAAAACGAAAAAAAAAAAAAACAAAGAAAAAAGGAAAGAGGAAAGAGGGGAGAAAGAAAAGGAAAGCAAAACAAAAAATTACTACGAAGCTGATAACGCCGATAATTTTGATCGTTAATTCAAGAACACGTGCACGTTAACCAATTCCTATGTATTTCCCGGTTACGTCCGAGCCTTGAGAAAATGCTTTTAAGACGTCCGGGAAGTAGGAAAAACAAAAAGGAAAAACAAAAAAGAAGAGAGAATAAAAAACTGGAGATCATTAATACTGAAATACGATAGGAACGATCTTAAGTAACGTGAGGGTAACCAAAGAAAAATACGAAAGAACTATCCTGGAACCGACATGCTTCCGTAAACGCAACAACCCTCATTATGCACTTCTTGTTATACCTACGTCAAATTGAAGAACAAACAATGTATACACAGAGCGGATATTGTTTTCGCGGTATCTATTAACAATAATGTGTCCGACTAGACACGAGTAGTATTGTTTCGAAGAGAGATATGCTCGAGCTAGC
>OU426862.1:6106104-6193604 GCA_911387685.1 Dolichovespula media
TCGGTTCCTTACACGAAATAGTTTTCTCTCGAATCGTCCTCAATGATCTCATGCGAACGAATGTCTTCCAAAATTTCGTCGCGATAGAGAAACGATAGAAGAGGGAAGATAAAAGTGAAGATATATCTATTGAGATTGCTTTGAAACGATCGAAAAAGGATCTTCTCGGATTTGTACAAATACACACAGAACGCTTCGAGGGTTATGATTCTCAACATATTTATGTAGAGTAGAAACGTCGAGAGTGAACGCTCGAGACTATTCCAATAAGTAATTATAATATATGGCTAAGGGAAAGTCTTTTATCCTTCTTTGTTTTTTCTTTTTTTTTTTTTCTTTTTTTGAACGTTCCATTGCACATTTCAAAATGTTTGAATCACGAAGAATACGTTAAGGCACCCTTTATCGCGGTCTCGAACGAACGAAGTTAAATCTCTATATATAACTCGATTCTTTTTGTAACTCAATTCTTTTCGTGTCTTTAACAAAAAAGAAAAAAAATTATGTAACGTGAAACTTATAATTATATCATACTGAGTATAACTTATAATTGGGAAATATTAACTTTCGAGATACGTATTGAGACGCTATGGGATATACTTTTGTACGGGAGAAATAAAATGAAAAAGATTTTTAAAAAATATGGATACGTGTATATGAGTGTACGACTTCAAATTTACACTAAACGATTATATTTATTTATTTAGAAAGACCGATACAACGTTTTGTAAGTACTTATTTATTTTTAAATTTTTAATCATAATTTTTAGACGTTAAATAAAATCTTTATGTACATATATATAAATATGTATAATCGCTTCATTAAATATTCTTGTCGATTAAAAACCACGAAATATTTTAAGTAGATTCTTCGTGTATGTGATATCATGCGAATGAAGGTAATAATCTTTATTTCGTTTCGAATGCTTTAAATTTTCGTCGTTCAACCATCCGTAAAATAAAGCTTGAATTTAATTTGTTCCCAAAATTAACATCTCAAAGTAAACAAAATTTTGCCGAAAATACAATTCTTTATATCGAACGCAGCTTGGCTACGTGTGTTCACAAATGTATCCATGTAAAATAAAGGCAAATTGATTTCAAAAAAAAAAAAAAAAAAAGAAAAAAAAAGAATGAATGTACTAATTATAAGGTCGAAATGATTGAAACGAATTTTTTTTAATAAAAATTTTTCACTCCACGTGAATTCCCTGACTACGATTGAAGCCAGCGGGTTTTTCTAAATTTTCAATATTAATACCACACTAACAGGAACCTGTATTTATAAACGCGTATGTGCATATGGTACACTCCAAAATGGGGAATAATTAATTCCATATGACGAGGAAGAAACCTAAAAGAGAACGGTGGTTAAAACGTTATTACGTATTCAAACTATTTAATTAGTCTACAGCCAGTTCCTTTGAAAATCTGCATTATTTGAAATGCGTTTCTAATCCAACTTAGCGTAAGCTTAGAACTTCCTTCATTATCTTGATCTCAATTTAATTTTTTTTATTTTATCGCTTATATATATATATATATATATATATATATATATATATATATATATCTGAATGATCGTTATTTCAATTTTAATAGATCAAAAAAAAAAAAAAAAAGAGAGAGAACAGCGAGTATCTTACGAATCACGAAACTTATCTCTTAATAAATCTTACTTAAGATGGATAACATCGTGTCGTAAAGAATACATCTTCTCGCAGCTTTTCTTATCTTCTTCAAATTGAATTTCGTCGTAGAATTGTTCACACATCTTACCGGACAAGATTAAACAACCTCCTGGATATTACATTGATCGAATAGGCAAGTCACCAATGTCAAACTCGTTTCAAAATTGAAAGCATAATTGAGAACATTAATCAATTTGTAAACAATATTAACGAAGGATTATTATAGATCTATCAATATTTCCTTATACATCTCGTTATTTCCGATTTAATTTTTCTTTTTCTTTGCTTTCTTTCTTTCTTTCTTTCTTTCTTTCTTTCTTTCTTTCCTTCCTCTTTTCTTTTTTTTTTTTTTTTTTTTTTTAACGCAAAAAGATCAAGTTTCTCAGACATTCACGCCAAAGTACGAAGTTCTTCTTTGTACGATAAAACCGCAAAAGTTGTTCGCAAGCACCGTCTTGCACTACCTCTATTCCATTCTCTTTTCTACGAAAAGGAACAAAAAAAAAAAAAAAGAAAAAAATAAGATTCCAATTTCCAAGAACGATTGTAATTACAGATCTCCAAGACGTTTTAAACCTTCTACTTCAAAAATCGAGAATTGTTCGATGTCATTACTTACTTTTCCACGAGGAAAAAGATAGTGAAACCCCATTACGATACGGCTTCCAATTTCTATTACTACTTTCCGCGTGACAAACGATCGAGATCGTTCAAAACGTTGTTCGTTTTCTCTCACTCTCTCTCTCTCTCTCTCTCTCTCTCTCTCTCTCTCTCTCTTCCTTTTTAATGTTTAATTTAACAAATCCATTACTTCTTTGTTTTTTTACTTTTACTACCAACGTTTCTCTTTTTTCATTATCGCGGTTATTTACAAAAAATTGAAATCGTGAAAGTGATGAGAATTTTGTTTTCGAGGAACACGTCGTACGCATCGATCGATTTCAAACAATGAGAGAGAGAGAGAGAGAGAGAGAAACAAAAAAGAGAAAAGGATTCTGAACTGGGAAATGCAAGAAACTTTGTTTTTAAATCATTTTTTCAGAGAAACCATAACCCAACGTTATTGTTTATCGTCCAAGAAGGAAACAATACTTTACGCTTCCTATTTAAATAACTTGTTCGTCGCCTCGGAAAATCATTTCTTTTGGTATTCACCACGAATTGGGCTCTTTACCTATTTTTTGTTCTCTCTTCTCTCTCTCTCTCTCTCTCTCTCTCTCTCTCTCTCTCTCTCTCTCTCTCTATAAAAAAGAGTATTAGAAAATGGTAAACGGAAGTTAACTACTTAAGCGAGATACTGCCTGCCAGCTTTAAAATTAGCATTTCTCGGGCAAATGAAAAAACATATTTTTATTCAAATTTAACTTACATTTCTCTTCTCTCTCTCTCTCTCTCTCTCTCTCTCTCTCTCTCTCTATCTCTCTCTCTCTCTCTCTCTCTCTCTCTCTATCTATCTATCTATCTATCCTTCTCTCTCTTTCTCTCTTATTCTTTTTCTTTTCCTATCTCCACTGCCTTAATAGATCGTTTCTTCTAAATACAATGCCCCATAATCCTACATTTCTATACGGAATTGCTTTTCGTAATGCATTTCTTATTGGAAAATGCGGCAGCTGTTGAATAAGTAATATTTAACGAATCCGCGAAACATAAATTACACGTTAACTTAAAATATCTGTTGTCGAATGTGGAGATACAGGAAAGAAAGAAGAAAAGAAAGATGAAAAAAGAAAAAAGAAAACAAAAGAGAGAGAGAGAGAGAGAGAGAGAGAGAGAGAGAAACAGAGCTATTAATCTAAATACATAAAGGTCCCGTTTATTATATATAATGTATGACATGTGTTCGTGCTTTGTTGTTAAATCGACCAACTTTCGAACAATTACTGTAACGCTTGCTGTCCATTTTATCCAGCACGACATGTACACTAATACAATAGACAGCCATTATGGCTTGTCATCTTGCTTCTAAATTCGTCTCTCGTTCGACGATCATTTAAATTAATGGTAAATGGAGCAAACAAATATGACCGAGGATCGCGATTATTTCCACGAATTTTATTCGTAACAATGATAAAATACCGTCAAAGAGAATGGGAATGTTTCTTTTTTCTTTTTTCTTTTTTCTTTTTTCTTTTTTCTTTTTATCTGTGAAATGAACATTAAACGATATTGATGTACTCCCGCGCGTACATCCTTGCGACTTAATGCTCTGAAAAGAGACAATCCCAAAGGATTGTGTTTATTTATTACGAGTATTATTTACTATTTATTTACTATACGCACTCCCAAGTGTTATTTATCTGTTAACTCGGTGCAGTCATTACGTGGAAGATCGTTCAAACGACATGGTCGAGACGAAAAATACGTAAATTTGATTTTAAAACTTAAACTTCTCCTCCGTGCACGTATATATATGTTTTTGCTTTTCTTTTTTTTTTTTCCTTTTCCTCTACTCCGATGTTAACGATTTTCTCCAAAATCTTTTACGGATAATCACCCGATAGAAAAAAAATTTCGAACTATACGAACTAAAAAAAATCAGGACGCGCCGTTCATAAATCTCAAAACTACGCGAATAAATAAATCGATGAAAAAATTGTATTACTCGAGATTATAAATATAATCGTTATCAACTGACGATATAATAAGAGATCTGTCGTGTCTAATGGTTTCAAAAAAAAAAAAAAAAAAAGAAAAAAAAAACCAGAAAAAAGAACGTATAAAAGTTATACGGAAGGAAATCAAGGAAGGATGGAAAACATAAAAAAGAAAAAAATATGACAGGGCGATGGCAGCCTTCAAAGAACTTCAATTTCGATGACAGTTACGAACGAACGTACGTACGTACGAACGAACGAGGCTAGCCGAGGCTTTTCCTACGATTACGCTCGTTGACAGTTCATTTTTCTAAGACGTAAAGTTACATGATAAATCGCTCTAACATAGCACGTACGCTCCTACGACGTACGGTTAATTTTGTTTGGTGAGCGCTGACAGATGTACTTGTCCGACAGTTCGTTTCATTTGCATCTACAACCTACCACCACCACCACCACGTAACGTCCTATTCCGATATATATATATATATATATATATATATATATATATATATATATATCGGAATATTATATACATATAATATTAATATTATTTTATTATATTATTTTATTATATTATTTTATTATTATATATATTAATATAATATAATATATATATATATTAATATAATATATATATATATATTAATATAATATTATATATATATAATATTAATATTACTTTATTATATTATTTTATTATATTATTTTATTATTATATATATTAATATATATAATAATAATAATATAATATGTATATAATATATATATATATATAATATTAATATTATTTTACTATATTATTTTATTATTATATATATTAATATAATATATATATAATATATATATAATATTAATATTATTTTATTGTATTATTTTATTATTATATATATTAATATAATATATATATTAATATATTATATATATATATATATATATATATATATATATATATATACATATATATATAACAGTAGACAACGTAATCTTCTTTATTTCATTTGCATACACCCATACTTATCGATCGATAATCGATGCCCGATGTTTCAATACAAATAACATTGACATACGTAGTATCTGGGATTAGGTGAGAGTAAAAATAAATAAATAAAGAAAGAAAGAAAGAAAGAATGAAAGAAAGAAAAAAGACATCGATCTTGATACGAGCGGTCCTCTGTGACCACGATTGCGACGATAAACAAACAAATAAAAAGCGACCAATAAAGGCCAAGTGTATATCCGTGTTCAACCCTTCGGCTACTTACGCTCCGCTACGGTCGCTTCTAGCTAACTCATTTCTTGGATCATAGCGTTACTATTATACTGACTTCCCCTCTTACGAGTGACGTTTTTCAATCGAGGAATCCATTACGATTCCTGACTTTTGTTTTTCTTACATCGAAAACGTAACGTAATAATTGTCTGGCAGACGTTTGGAAATTTATCGTGGTTTGCAAATTTTGTCTTTTTTATTTTTATGCGTAAACAAACCAAAATATTTTAACTGTGCGCACGTCGATGCACAATATTTAATTTAAGGTCCAACTTATTTACGTAAACAATGTCTTAACTTCAGAATACCAAGGAGATCTTATGCTTACGACATTTCATTTCCTCGTTTGTCTTGAATTCTACGAAAAAAATAAAGAATGAATAAAAAACAAAAAGAAAAAAGAAAGAAAGATTCGCGGCAATGTGTCTTTCGAATGGAGTCAGATTGTCAACGTCCCTATAAATATTTCAATTTATTGCAAATGACGTTACATAAGATTATGATTAGATAATATATTGTAATTAATCATCATTGATACGAGTTAAACATTAGTAATACTCGAAGAAATAAATATTTCAACGTATCGACGTTTACAGCTATATAGTTGAGCACACAGATAAATATGACGGATTTAAAATATGTTAGGAAAAAAAAATATATATATATATATATATAAATAAATAAAAAAAAAACAACGTTTCGAGATGCTCTTAAACCAACCTATAAGCTGTCTCCGTTCATAGGATTGATCTTGACACGTGTTCGAAAAACTTGACGTTGAAATAGATCTCTCTCTCTCTCTCCCTCTCTCTCTCTCTCTCTCTCTCTCTCTCTCTATCTATCTATCTATCTATCTATCTATCTATCTCCAAAAGTATCGAACAAAAAATCGAAACGATTATATACGAAGTATCGTCGTATGCTGTTAGAAGGAAAAACAAACAAAAAAAAAGAAAAGAAAAAATATTGCACATTTTTCATCGGATCTAATCGATGATCGACATTACTTCTCGATATGATAAGAACTACTATACTTCGGATAAGAACTACGGTGAAAGAAAAGGAAAAAGAGAGAGATAGAGAGAGAGAGAGAGAGAGAGAGAGAGAGAAAAAGAGAAATTCTCAAAGGCATCTTTACGCTAGTATTATGTTTTATTAAGTTGAACAGACTCACGGCACACGAGAGGCTTCATTAAATTTTCCCCCTTTTCGAAGGAAGGGTAGAAAGAAAAATAGAAACACGAAAGGGCGAAAACCCTTCCCTACGTACGTGATAACCATAAAGCTGGTCGGACCAACCAAGAAAATCCTTTAGTACGGATGGAGTCCGTAATCTTGAAGAAAATGAAGTGTATGATACTTCTTCGGTATTAATTTTCGTTTGTTTCTTACAACTCGAAAACGTGGTCTACTTTAATGGCCTGGCTCAAAAAGGGTCGAGAATCTCACGTAAGCGCGCGTGCGCTCATTTATCGGTTTAAAGATTTAATTTAACACAGACACTTTCGAACAATGAATCGGGGCCAATCATTGCTCGTTGAAACAGTATATATAACCAATCGTTCGTCTCGATATATCCTAGCGTGAAACTTTGAAAAAAAAGAAAAAAAAAGAAAAAAAAAATAACCTGCTTCAGAAACTCGAAGAGAATTTTATTGGCAGCGACAAAAATAAAATATCAAAATGGTTAATTTTTATATATATATATATAAACCTTTAATACTTTTTTAAAAAATATAACTTTCTTTTTTTTTACACAATTCTTTCGATAATTCTACCATCTAGATACTCTTTCTTTCTCTCTTTGTGTGTGTGTGTGTGTGTGTGTCTCTGTCCCTTTATTTCTAAATTAAAACAACTTTTTATCGCCGGATTAAAAACTAATACGATCTTTCTGTTTGTCGATGTACTTTATTGCGGCACATAAATACGAGTATATGCATGATGAAACGAGAAAAGGGTTTATAAAATATAAGCCGTAACTTCCAGGAAAAATTTCAAAACGAGCTTCATTCCTTTCTCGTAAAGAGATCCTACACCACTGAAAATAAACTACGTCGGGACATAACACCGAACCGCTACGATATCGTCCTATATCGGCATACTTTTTGTTTCCATACGGATAGAACGAGCTCGAATGTACCAGGGACTCCTCCCCCTCCTCCTCCTCCTCCTCCACCTCCTCCTCCTCCTCCTCTTCTTCCTTCTCTTCCTCTTCCACTTCTACTTCTATACTTCTACTAACATTCCCATCACCCCCTTCCTCACCCCTTTTACACGGCACTATTTAGGACTAAGCCGTTTTTATGAGAACACTAACCGTTTCTTCTACCTAAAATACGACAATGCAAATGGCTGATTAATATTATTTATAGCCGTAATAACGATACCCACCCGCCCCGCCCCCTCCCTCTATCCACCCTTTTCGTATCGTACGCGTGTTTCGCAATAACGACACCCGTTTCCCCCTCCCGCCCCTCCTCTCCCCCACGTCCTCCCTATTCGACCCTTAACAGCGGCTTGTTTAAACGTAATAATACTTTTCGGTTGCTTTTTTAAGGACTCCTCGATAAAATTGGAAATAGGGGATGCGTAGGAAAAAAGGGATAGAAAAATCCTATCACGTCGTCGTCATTGTTGTTGTTGTTGTTGTTGTTGTTGTTGTTGATTGTTCCACTCTATGAAACCCGCTAATTCTACCATTGGAATTCCACCATCTTTACAAAAGCAAACACCATTTATCTAGCTACATGTCGATAGGAAGCACGTATATCCCCTTTTCTTATATTCTATCGTTCATAAACCCTTTTCCAGTCATTGATTATCGGAACGAAGGAACGCGTCCTTCGTGTTGCTATATATATATATAAAAAAAAAAAAAAAAAAAAAAAAAAAAAAAAAAAAAAAAAAAAAAAAAAAGAAATTCTCGGCAACCGTTTCCCAGGGAAACGGATAACAGCTGATACGAGGAAAGATGGTAGATACTTCAACATTATATCGTTATTCGAACAAGGAAAAGGATCTCGCGCGGTCTCGCGCGATCCCATCGGAGTGCATTTCGAATTTAATGTAAAATTTCTATGGTTACGAAAACATCAATTTAACTTCCCTGCAATTTCCATCGTGTCTACGTTCCTCTCTCTCTCTCTCTCTCTCTCTCTCTCTCTCTCTCTCTCTCTTACTCTCTCTCTCTCCCTCACTCACTCGACTCTTTCTTGTTATTGCTTTTGCTGTTCTAACCCTCGTACTCTTTCTTTTGCTCTTACCCGTTTGCACTTCTCCACCAACCCTGATTAACTTCCATTGTAAGGGATCGATAAAATGTCGACGTTGGGGTTAAAGTCGAGAAATAATTTTTCTTTATTCCAAAAGTAATGGAAAAATATCGGAAGATATTTTACGAACCAATCGCCGTATGTTTCCATCTTATATTCGCTAATTAAAATTCGCCAAAATCTATCGAGAATTCATGATAAGCGGCCAATATATTATCATTTTTAATAATAATCTCGTTTTATACGAAACAAGGATTACGTACTTATTTTCAAAGGTAACGTACGTACATCCTTAGAAATGAATTCAACGTTATAAAGCGATACCTCCAACCTGAATGGTTAAACATTCTGTTTTCTATGGTTAGAATCTTACTTCGATGGTATAGAAAATTCCGACGATTTGCATAAAGACGAATACCGATGCATTTAGATATATCGTACGATAGAAACATTCTTCGTAGATCCATTTAGATCTAAATTACGGAAGGGTCAGTAAAAAACGTTTCAGATCGCATCGTTTCAGAGTATAAGCCTTACTGCAATTTTCATACGACCGAGAGGCCGGGGGAGAGGGGTAGGGATTACTTTCGAGGAAACAAATCGAAACGGTAGGATGATCAATCATTTATACGAGACCCGGATCGTTCAACGGATTTCAATACAAAGTAAATATTAATATCTCGTGTACAAATAATTGCGATGGTAAATAGCAAGGATGATTAATAAGGAAATTAAAAAAAAAAAAAAATAAATAAATGTATAATATTTGTCCAAATTCGACGAAGATTATTAAGTCAGATCAAACGTGTGTACTCTCTATTAACAGTTGAATTTTTTCGTAAAACTTGACCAAAAAAAAGAAAAGAAAAATAATAATGACATTTTTCGGTTCCAACAACGTCGATTTATTTTCTCCAAATTCTTGTCACTGAAATATCCCGTTTATTATTATTTTTCTTTACATTTTGTCGCGTACGCGTTTAAATGATTATATTCGATCGAAGAGACAGCGATCGAAGGAAGACTTCAACGAAAAAAATAACGATTTATTCCATTAGGTTAACAGTTCGTACGACCTAGCGCATTCCCGTGGATCGACTCTGAGACTCCCTGCGAACGTGCGTGTTATTTGCATTCGGGGGAGGAGGAAGGGAGGGGGATGGGGAGGGAGGGGGTAGAGGGAGAAAAAAGAACATCAAAGGATTACGCTCGCGAATGTAAACATTCGTAAAGTACATTACCTGACAAACATACGAATGACAAATAGTTGCATTAGCTTCGATGTTAAGTTTCTTTGCGTGTTTTCAAAAAAAAAAAAAAAAAATAAATAAATAAATAAAGAAAAAAAAGACGAAGTTACTTGCAGTACGCGAAGAAATAGATCGAACGGCAAACGATGATAGTAAACAGTGCAACGAGATTATATATTTATCCATTATAAAAAAAAAAAAACAAACAAACAAATAAATAAATAAATAAAAACATCCGAATGAAGGAAGAAGCCTCGCTCAATTTTGCCTGTTACGTGACTTTGATTACCACAAAGATTGAATGTAATTTAATAAAGAAATGTAGTGTAAACTCAATGTACGAATAACGTAAGGAAGAAAGTTTTTTTGAACCATTGAACTTGATTTGTTTGAGAGAGAAATTAATGAAAATTAAATTAAATTTAATAATATATATACATACATACATACATACATACATTTTTTTCTGATCATTAAAAAACCAATCTGAATCGACTAAATCTCGTTATAGCATTCAACTTCGCGCTTTCGTACAAATCCGAAAGCATCTGTGAACTTTATCGTTTCTCCGGAACGCTTCGAAAAATAAAAAAAAAAATAAATAAATAAATAAATAAATAAAATAAAATAAAAAAAAAAAAAAAAAGACACAAAGAAGAACAATTCTACCGTCGTTTTTATTAAATTTATTTATACAACCCCGATATTATTTCCAACATTTCGAGATCGATTTAATGGTGGTGGGGAGGTATCATTGCGAACGCCATTTATTTTTTTATCTTTTATTTTTTCTTACTTACTTTATCATTATATGAGAACACAGAAGAAATAGTAACGTGGAACAAACATCTGCATCGATGGAAAAGGAACTACGATGGTTTATGAGAAAATACGTTGTGGATTAGGAAGCTCTGTATGATCACTTTTTTCCTCTCTATCTTTTCTTATTTTTTTTTTTTTTTGTTTTTTTATTAAACCATTACAATTTTTCTTTCCATTCGAAGGATTCTTTCGTATAAAATCTCACACACACACACACACACACACACACATATATATATATATATATATATATATATATATTATATATACGTATCATTGAAGCGATAAATCTTGGAGGAAATAAGGTCGAAACGAGGACGATGCGGCAAGAAGAGAACGCATTAATCGAGTTTACAGCTCGGACTCTTTTTCGTTTGAATAACATAGAAACTTCGAAATAGCTTTTGCGTTTATGTACGTACACGTCGACGAAGGTGCCGGCCAGTTTCAAGAAACTTTCAACGGTACAATGAGACCACAATCTAGACTACAATCTAGCCTCTGCTCCAATTTCTATGAACGATGCTTTATCTCCTTTTTTGCGAAAACAAAAATCAGACCATCTCAAACTTTGGAATCGCGATCCACTCGAATTTAAAAACCCGTCTTTACCGCTTATTCTTTCCTCAGGTCCGATCAAAATTAAATCTTGCTCGTTCGTGAAGGTAACATTAGTACAATATATCGATACAAACTATTTTCTTTCGAGAGAAGAAAAGAGAGAGAGAGAGAGAGAGAGAGAGAACATTTTCAATGTTGAAAAATAAATAAAAATATAAAATATCCTCCAACAAAGATCTTCGACGTCTCGGCCAATGAAGTCCGAACAAAAATTCGAGGTATCATTTTATTTAAGATTTTCTATTGTAACGCAATTCAATTGTAACGAATTTCTCGCATTTAAACGACTCTTGAAATTTATTGCATCCTCTCTCTCTCTCTCGAGTTCATCTGACATTAATAACAATGCTAAAAAGGACGAGTAAAGGGGAAGGCAAGGGTTTTGAATTCATACCGATATCGGAATATATCACAGAGCGACCTTTATAATTTTCGCCCACCCAGTATTGAAATAAGAACGAAAATAATAATGATAATAAAAAAAAAAAAAAAAAAAAAAAAAAAAAAGAAAAAAACATTCGGAAAAATGAAATGGAGGATAACAAAGCAAAGTTCGTACCGGCAACAAAGCTAATTTCCCGTTTGCGTGTCTCAACTGTTTCACCTACGGCATTACATCGAATAAACTTGCTTATTGTCTGTGTTCCTCGACTACTTCGTGTACATGAGAAAAGAGACAGACAGAGAGAGAGAGAAAGGGATATATATATATATATATATATAGAGAGAGAGAGAGAGGTAGGGCGATGTAAAATGATAACGAGTACGTGCGAAAGAAATTTACAATAAATAATTAAACTATCGCATGGTGCATGGCATACTGAACTTGTCATGAACGACGTCGACTGACTTTTATTACGACGTCACTGAATATATTTACTTGAGCATCATACTTAGTCGCTCATTGAAATACTTCCTCGTTCGTTTCGCTAGCTCATTTCTTTTCGTTTTTCTTTTTCTTTTTTTTTTTTAAACGCGAATCAATCATCTATCTTCGTTTTTTAATCGTACGAGAGGAGACAATGAGAAACTCTAACGAAATTTTAACGAAACGAATATTTCTTTGGCTAAAGGGAAACGAGCGTCGTTGAGGGAAGTAAGAAAGAAAGATAAAAAAAAAAAAAAAATAAAGAACGCGACGGTCTTGTCTTGGGTACATGTTCTTTTAAAGGAGAAAAAAAAGAAGAAGAGTAAAAAGTATAAAAAAGATAATATGATAAAGTCTCTAACAAACGATATATGTTTTGCTTTTCTATTGCAGGTGGTCAGAGCTGCCAGTCCCGTTTTACTGCGCGTTATTGTACTGGGAGCCTTCTTCATATACTGCACGGTAAAATCCGGATCTCTAATCTCGAAACGAAGATTAAATCTTTTGGACGATTTGTCAAACACTTTTTGATCTTACCGATAAATATCCTAACGGATAAAAATAGGTATTATGCATGGGAACTTGGATTTATCCGCATCGCGTTAACGTTAAAAAAAAAAAAAAAGAAAAAAACAAAGAAAGAAAGAAAGAAAGAGAAAAAAAATAGACGGGAAAGAAAAAACTAATATTGGTTTTACATTACGTTAACATACATCTGTGCGTTAATTAATCCGTCTTATTATTTCTATAATGATAAGAATCATTCAAACGTTACGGCGTTAGATACGAGAGGGAATAAAAAAAAAAAAAAAATTTAATCTCTCGTTCTTTGACCACGTCGTTTGCGTTAGAAGAATTCTATAAAAATCTCTATATTTTGCAGACTATCGTTATGTATCCTCAGCCAAACGTTATAACGTGTACTGTACGAGTTTGGCTTCGAGAAATCGGTTTTTCCCTGACGTACGGTGCTTTAATGTTGAAAACTTGGCGGTAAGTAAACAAGCGAGTGATAACGATAAATAAAAAAAAAAAGAAAAAAAAAAAGAAAAAGAAAAAATTGCCCTCCAAAAATTCGCGAAGAGATTTATGCTGTTCACGTTCGATAGAAAAATATCGATAGAAACAGGAGATGGAAATTGCAATATCGACCGTTATTCGTTTATACGTAGCTGGTAACAAGACTTTTATGTTACTAACCAAACACGGTGATAATAAAAGAAATTTTAACAAAAATAAAAAAGAGAAGAAATTTTAACAAAAATAAAAAAGAAAAACAAAGGAGAAGAAAAAAATGGAAAGAATGAAACAACAATTTTTTCATCTTTGTTTTTGTTCTTTTTCTAGAACGAAGCAGAACATGAAGATAAATTGTTAGTACGTTGTAATAATAACGGCCGACGGCATTACGACATTTTTTCTATTTATTTTCTCGGATATGAATAATTAAAGTTTTGAACGAGTCGAAAGAAAGAACGTGATAAATTGGTCTTTCCCTTTCGATAAATCATAAAATACGATTAGATGGAGAACATTTAATTATTTAACATCGACGATTAATAGAGAGGATAGATAGGATCTACAATATAACAATACTTACAAATTGAATTTCGAGTATCGTGAATTCAATCCTCGGGGGATCATGTATGTGAGAAAATCGTGTTTAAGATAATTTTTCTATGAACGCAACGAAACGACGATTTGTCAAATACGATTTACTACGAACGTTTTATAATATTCCGTAAACGATAGAGAACTAAAAAATATTATCGATATAAATTTATCATAAAACACATAGCACCGACATAATGTAAAGTCCGAGCTAAGATCACATCGGGCGTTTACCAGTCAATTTTTATTTAGCTATAGATTATGTATTTAACTATAGATATATAATTAGCTATATAGACGTTCTATCTAAACGATAGAGAACAAAAATATTATCGATATAAATTTATCATAAAACATATAACACCGATATAATATAAAGTCCGAGCTAAGATCACATTGAGCGTTTACTAGTCAATTTGTATATAACTATAGATATATACATACGTTAACTGGTCAATATATATATATATATATATATATATATATATATATATATATATATATATATCTACGCGTTTAGGTACACTCCCATTATTCCGATTTAGTTCGATGAAAGCCACATCTCTCCCGCGTAATATCCGCATATATATATATATATATATATACATACACATATTACGAATCTATATATGTATATTGCTGGCACACATTCGGTCAGTCCGATAATATGGCCTCGTATATCAATATATTCAGTAAAGTCTTCGTCAGCCCTGTTAGTCCGACACGTGGCAGAAGCTCTAATCCAGCCCGCATGCCGCCTCTAATGTCTCCACTTCCGATCTACGGGCCGAGATCGGACATTTGGAGATTTAACGTGTTGTTACCAACCCCCGAGACCTTCACTCGCGTTCGCTTTCTCGCCAAATCCGACATCACCGATCTCTGTCCGAGAGAAAATACTACCCTTTTCTCACCGATACAAATACCACCGTGTATATAACCCCGAACTCTCCCCTAAGGACGGTTATAAATTTTCCCCACTTTTCCTATCCTCCTTTCCTCTCCTCTCCTCTCCCCTTCTCAATGCAAAATCACAAAAGCCGTCCACGACAAAAGGGGGGGCGTCGTCGCGTTACCTTTCTATACGCAGTCATCTTTCGTGAATCCAAAAAACACATACCATCGAGAAGTCTCTTATCTCACATCGAAGAGGATTCTACGCGAGGGTTTTTTTCTTTTTTCTTTTTTTTTTTTTGTTATATCTCGTTTGTACGCGTAACAAACGACTGCTGGTCGTATTTTTCCTTTCGCGCCTGTTTTTTTCTTTTTTTTTTTTTTTTCGACCAAGAAATCCAACGAGGGACGGAATCTTGTAGTATTTTAAAATTATTTTGAAGTAGGTAAACGCGAGGAGAGCAAAAAAATAAAATAAATAAATAAATAAAAAGAAATATCGTAAACACTTGAAAATGATTTGGACGTTCAATCGAGTCCGAAGCATTGCTATTGGGATAATTTTGATACAATATTATACGGCATTTCATGTTTTACGAAATAATCTTAAATATTCCGAAGTACGTTTTGGAACTAATTATGATATAAGGGTAGTAAGTAGATGGAGATTATTTGTAGGACTATGGCGCACCTATTTGATATATAGAGAGATAGATAGATAGAGAGTGAGATTCCCGTTAATACTCTTAACATGGGAATCACTAAAAACTACTAATGGAATACTATAATGCTTACAATCGAGATCTTCAGTAAGTACCTACTAAATACCTTCGTAAACCTTTAATGGCGCATTAGCAAAGCATTTAGCGTCTTCTCTCGGGCTAAATCGGTGAAAAACGCGTCAATTGCTGGTTAGAACTATAAAGAGCAAGGAAGGATAGAGAGGGTCGGAACTTATCAAGGATCGATAATCGTGCCGTAACCTTACTATTTCCCCGTACTTGTCTCTTTCGATCCCGACCGACATAAACGGCACCTTCTCGAAACCACAGGATTTCCGGGCCTTTCAAACTTCCGGAACAAAAGATCGCTTTTCCTTCTGGCCCGTTCCCCTCCTCCTCCTCCTCCTCCTCCTCCTCCTCCTCCTCCTCCTTGTTCCACTTGTTCTCCTTCTTGTTTCTCCTTTTTACTTCCACTCTATCTCTTCGCCTCTTCCAACTTCCTTCGTTTTTATCCCCCCAACCCCCAAAAAAAGAAGGAAGTTCGAATGGGAATCTTCACGATCTAAATCCATTTTCTCCGGGTGGCGCACGATAAAAAAAAAAAAAAAATGTACAAATATTCCAACGCCGTACGCGACATACTACCGTACGTACGTTCGTTCGATCGTAAGTTAAATAACATCCCTCGCGCTAAAGACCGTGTATAAAACCTTCCCATTGATTTGCGTACGACAACTAAAAATTTCGTTTGCGACAAATTGGATACGTCGATGTCGGGCGAGTCGCTAAAAAAATTAAAAAAATAAAAAAAAAAAAGTAAATAAAGTAAAATGAACTAATGGTTGTTCGTTCGAGGCATTAAATCAGTTTCTACGGTGTATTCCTTTAGGATCCGACGAAACTAAAGCGAAAGCTTACCCTTTACGAACAAATATACCCCGTATACGCTGTGTCCCTTTTCTGTACTATTGTCAAATAATCGTTAATCTTCCGTCTACATAGATTTTACATTACGGGACTGTTCATTCGGCTTTTACGACTCGCGTTCGGTGCTCGTTGTTAACGATAAGAAAGATCCATTGTTTTTCATCCTATCGTATTTGCAAAGACTCGCGTAGACGCTCATTTATCGTCAATAATGAGGAATAAAGTAACGAATTACGAGAAGAGGATAAGAACGAAGAAAAATAATAGATCAAATCGTCGTTTGTAATTTTTTTTTCTTTTTTCTTTTTTTTTTTTTTTTGCAATCGAATTACGTTTAAAAAAGAACAAAATTTTATCCCAACATCGTACGATATATATATATACACCATGTCAAATTTAATGAGGTTAAAACTTATGAACGAACACAGCTTATCGTGCTCACGTTATTCACCGTTAATACTAATTATACGAATTTATATGTATCTGTAAAATTATCGATAGATAATTCATTCGTGGTTCGAAATAACGAACGTACAAACACAGAAAATATTTTTATCTTATTTGATAATTAAAACGAGAGTTTAACGTTCTAAGAGTTTTCGTTGAATTTAATAGAATATTTGTCACGTAACTCTGTATTATGTAAAATTCATACATATTCATGCCTTTCACGTTACGATTTAAAAGAGAGAGAGAGAGAGAGAGGGAGTAAAAAGCAAAGGAATCGATTACAGATTTAAAGAATTATAAAGTTCATACGTAAATGAAGAATAATTTAAAGACGATAATCTGTTCTTTCGATTATTACGGGCAGATTAAATAGAAAATAAAAAATACGTTAGGGATTATCTCATACGATAATATTAACTTAAGAAAATTTATTCAAACGTCAATGTTAAATAAATCGAGCGTTTGGATATCGCACGCGAACAAGGTTTCTTCGATTCGTAATATTACATGCGAAATTTTGATCGCCGGGATGAGAAATATAGAAAAGTATATATATATATATAGAAAAGAAAATGATAGAAAAGAAAATGAAAGAGAAGGAAAAAAGAAAGAATCTGTCTGTCTCGTTAATAAAATAACAAATAACGAGAAACTCGAGAAACTCGGAGAGCAAAAAAAAATTGTGTTAACGATCGTCATTTGAAAACGCTCCTTTCTTTTTTATTTGCAGAATATCGGTGATATTTCGCGTGAAGTCGGCAAAGGCGGTGAAAATAACGGACGCCAGTTTGCTCAAGCGACTTGGTATAATAGTAATGATATTCAGTGTGTTTCTGAGTATTCGTACATTGGTCGCACCCCCGGTAGTCATAGTCGCACGTACGGCCGACGATTTGAAGGCATACCTATGCAGAACCGACTGGTGGGATCACAGCTTTACGACGCGTAAGTAGTAATACAACTTTCAACAATTTACGATTTAACGAAATTGCGATTTGATTCGATGTATAAAGGAATGAGATGATCGATTGAACCAGTTAAATGCGTTTGACGTTTATACACGTCAAACCAAATGTCTATTACGATACGTTCGACGTGTATACTCGTCGTTAAAGATATAAAATTACCATTGACTATAAAAACTCGAAATTTTAATAAAATCCAATAAGATTATTATCTGATGATATGTTACCTTTATATTACCGATATAACTGCTAAGTATTTTATACGAAGGAGGGATGGGGTGGTAGGAGTCAGGCAAATGATAAGTGGTTGGTACATGTTCGGTCTCTGCATTAGAGATTAGGAATTACGTACACGAATAAAAGCTCTCATCATTTGTGCAACATCGTTTTTACCATAGATAGAGATTCATACCACAGTACGTGTATGATTTCATTTATCACAGAGATATCACACCGAACTCGATTGAAATTCTTAATATACTTTTCTTTCTGCATGCGTTGTTCTTCTCGTTTATTTATTTGATTATTTTTTTTTTTTCGAGAATTTTTAACCTTTCATAAACAATAACCTTTTCTTCCAGAAATAAATTTTTATGTTTTCGTTAAATAAAAATGTATTTCTAACTTGTTTCTCATAAAATTTATAATAGGACCATTTTGTCCAGCGTTCGACGCGTATACACGTCATTGCCTGATTTTAATTCCGCACACTGCGGATGGTTTTTTCTTTTTTTTTTTTCAAAAACTAAATTCAACGCTTAACTGATTAAAAGGGATACGAAGGAATCGTCGATTGAGCGAGACCGTTCGTTCGTTCCTGCTGGTAGCACGAACATTCGTTCTCCTACTCGACTTTGACCGTTTCAGTAACACAAGAAATAGAAAGAGACGGACAAGCCTTAACCATATTTGACTACTATTATCGTCTCTCGCGAGCTACGGGACTTTTGTTTCTCTTCTTTATCTTAAATAATCGGTTTCGAGTGACAGCCGAGCGAGCTCGAACGTTGTACGTTGAAAATCATCGTGAAAGAGAAAGAGAGATAGAGAGAGTGTATTGTCGCTTATAAGGAATGCGGGTCTGATTTGGCTGGCTCATTGCTCAAAGTAACTTCGTGCCTATCGATGGGATCGTATCCAGGGATCTAATTCGTGACAAAGAGAGACAAAGAGAGACGGGAATTAAACGTAAAAATTGTGAGTGGTAGGACGGTATAATTGAAATATGTGAGGGTGTGTGTGTGTGTGTGTGTGTGATGGCAGCATAGGAGGAGACTTACATCCACGATCGATCGTAAATATTGAATATTCTACAACTACGTGTCACTTAATTGTAAGATTACAACCTACTCTGTCGGTAAAGAAAACGTTAAAAGATGGTTGGGGTAGGTTGGGTGGGAGTGGGAGTGGGCGGGGAGGGGGGAGGGGGAGGGGGAGGGGGGGAATAAGCGAAGCTATCGAAAATCTCATCTTGCCATTGTGCCGTCCCAATGACACTCTCTCCTCATCTCTGCACAATAGTGGAGTGGTGAATGATGTGGGAGGTGTGGGAGGGGAATGGATTGATTGATGATGAGAGAAGCGTTATAGCTCGCAGCATGGAAGAAGAAGAAGAAGAAGAAGAAGAAGTTTACCCGCCCTTTGATTTACGCAAAAGATAGAAGCTTAACGACATATGGTTTAAGTGCTATTAACGGATGTTACAGGTCATTAAACGCGTATCGTCAAGGCGGAAAACTTTAACGGACGATCATAAACCTCGTTTCGGGATATTTCAGTTGAATAACTCTTAACTTCCGAATCGATCTCGAGATATCTCGCATGCATTCTCGATTATTACGATTGTCCGAGATACCCAACACGCGTGAAACCCTTTCTTATCGGAATATTGTAATTTTTTATGAAATTACGAGTACGAGTACGAGTACGAGAGGAACGCGTGGGAAAATGAGGGATATGGTTTTCTTTTTCACGAAGTGAAAAATTCCATCTCGAAATTATTTCTTAACCGGACGTAAAGTCGGACGATGGCAATGGGAATATTGTTAAATACTAAAAACAATGTGTCGGGTCGTTAGGAAAGTTCGTGCCGATTTTGAAACGCAAAAGATTGAAATTTTAGTATACATTTATTAAGTTCTTCCTATTATTATTATTATTATTATTATTATTATTATTATTAAAATATTATCGGCACATATATATATATATATATATATGCAAATTATTTGGACCATACCTCTACACGTTTGTTCATATTTTCTTAAAGAAAAAAAAAAAAAAAAATTGTATATATAAGACAATAACTTAGATTTGTTCTATTCTTTCTCTTCTTTATTTTCGTTTCCGATGACAAATTTTTCCGATGGGAAATTTTTCCGATGAAAAATTTCCAATTTTACATCGTCCGTCTTTCTCTCCTCCTTTAATTTTTTTTTTTCCCCTTCTTTTTAATTTCCTACACAGCATACCTCCGACGACCAATCCCACTAAAATTTTCTCGTTTCTCGAATGAAAGTTATATTCTTGCAATCATCATCGGAATGATTGCGTTGCGTTCCCTTTTTAAGGCTTTTAAAAATGCTGCTACCTTCGTGGCGAGACCTTGCGAATTTGGAACGATTAACTTTTATCTTAAAAAAATTGAAACGGTTAGAAAAGGTCGGCCGGGGTCGTTGAGTATCTTAAAATCATATCTCGTTGCTGGTTAAAATCGAAAGAATAAACTAGGAGTTGGAAAACGATATCGTTTCTCGTCGAACAAGCTTTTACTGAGAAACGTCGATTAAACGTCTCTCTATCTCTCTCTCTCTCTCTCTCTCTCTCTCTCTCTTAATCCGATCGATTAGAAACAATTGAGTATGTTCGTTTCGAAAGAAACTATGAGAGAGGGAAAGAGAAAGAGTGAGAGAGAGAGAGAGAGAGAGAGAGAGAGAGAGAGAGAGAGAGAGAGAGAGAGAGAGAGAGAGAGTGAAAGAGAGAGGAAGCGTCAAGACCAGCAACGAAGTAATAAATCTTTGCGATTTAAGTCTAACCCAGCGTTTATTCTCTTTCTCTACGAGGCAAGAAGGGATGAAACTAATCGTAACTAAAAAAGAAACCAAAGTATAAGAAGAACTTAACCTCCGGCGGTCTTTTAGCAAAAGTCCAAACCTGTCCGAGTTAAATCTCTAGGACTTATCTTCCCTCCTTCACTCCTTCTCTTTCTCGTCCTTGTTTTTTCCTTTTTCTTTTTCTAATCTTTTTTTTTCTTTCTTTCTTTCTTTCTTTCTTCCTTTCTTTCTTCGGTTACGAAGGATAAAAATCTAACGACGCGGCATTACTTACGCGGAAAAGAGAATCGTTGGAGGGGGAAGAGTTAATCGAGTTAATTGTACGAAGTTATACATATATCACTTTTTTCAAAGCAAAACGAAACGAGAAGATCCTCCCCTCTCCTCTCCTCTCCTTTCCTTTCCTTTCCAAAAGAATTTATACCTTTGAATAAATTCCTATCGTTTAACGTTGATATTCTCTTTCCAACCTTTTCGTTAACGTAAAATGAGGAACGAGGAACGACAAGTATTTACTTCAGTATTCGCGAGTTTGGCAATTTTTTTCTAGCAGCGAAAACAAAAAAAAAAAGAAAGAAAGAAAGAAAGAAAGAAAGAAAAAGAAAAAGTTGCATTACGTTAACTTGCAACTTCGTGCTTTGCTTAAGTAGAAAATAGGACGGTCTAGGAATTTAAGTTTCACAAAAGCGAGGAAGTCGGCTTACATCAAAGTCAAGCTTAACGTGGGAACGCGAAACTTGCGAGAGCTATCCGAATCGTTTCGTTTCGCGAGAGACAGAGAGAAACAGGGGGAGAGAGAGAGAGAGAGAGAGAGCGCACGCGCGCGTGTGTATGCGTGTGCGTGTCTATGTTTGCGTCTGTGTGAAAAATAGAGCGATTAATTGCAGGAAAGGCACGAAAGTGAATTTATCGAGTGAACTTTTTCGTCCGCTTAAAACAACACGACCAATTCGGGTTCGTTGCATAAAATTAACATTCAAAACTCGAAGATTATAGAATCGAAATAAAATAAAAATATAATATCCGTCGATTCATACGAAAGGACAAAAAAAAAAAAGAAAACGAAAATACCCTCGTTACGATTTTTCATCTTCTTAGATTTTTTCAAACGTATTTATATCGTCTCTCCTATTTTACGTATCGCGAATGTCTTCGCGATGAATTTTCTGTTATTTTTTTCTCAAATTAAAAAAAAAAAAAAAAATCAAAAAAAAAAAAGAAGAAAAGGAAAAGAATAATCGACAAGTTCGATCGATCAACAATCCGGCATTTTTAACGATGATTAAAGCATTTTTGTTGTCCGCGTAACGAAAGTAATTTGAAAAGCCTTCCTTCGTCGAACTCAATTTTTTATGTTAATTTCAAGCGCTCTTAATAAACGGCATTGGATTTTTAAAGGATGATAATTGTTTGATTATTAATTACTCAATTTAAATTCCATATACAGAAGAATATGTGATTATCGAAAAAACTGAGCTTCTATATTTGTCTCGAATAACGATAGAAAGAAGGAACGAACGAAAATAACATAATTGCCGATTACGTTAATGAACCGAAATAATTTAAAATCGATTATTCCCCGCTAATTTCGACGAAATTACAAAATCCCGTTTTGATATTAAAGTGTATCGTTATTATTATTATTATTATTATTATTATTATTATTATTATTATTATTATTATTATCATTATTATCATTATTATTATTATTACACACGTGCGTTGTTTCCCTTTTTTTTTTTAATCCTTTTATTTAATAACCATCTTTTTTCATCTTTTCGCCTTTTAGTCGAGGTGATGTTCCTCATTTGGGGTATCAGACTGTGCATCGTCGTAAGAAAAACTCCGTCTGAATTTAACGAGAGTCGATTCATATCGATGGCCATTTACAACGAATTTTTGCTATCGGTCTTCCTCAATGTATCAATGTAAGTTCAACCATTCTCACCTATTATTGCATTACATTTATCGTATCGACTTAACGAGAACGCCATTATCACGAGCAACGTAGAAATTCCGTCGTGACTCTATTGATATTACAATATCAATTAAATATACGAGATAGTTATCATTAAAAAAAAGAAAAAAGATAAAAAAACCTACCTTAATCTCTCAATTTTTAACTATTCGCGAGACGGTATTTAATTAATAAACCTTCGTTATATTCCGCATTACGGAAAGTCACGAGAAATTTGTTTTACTGTTAAATCGGAAAAAAGCATTTGTGTCGTTTAAAGCGTTCCCAGTACTACCGATAATAAAATTCGTCATTCATCCGTTAAATCGATTAGATATTAGATATATCTAATCTATATCTATATCTAATATCTATATATCTCTTTGCTCCGAAAATAATTCTCGAAACGAAATAAAATGTAAATGTTTACTTAACTTCCTTTTTTAAACGTTCTCACGAATTTTTACCTGCTCGAGATAAGTTTTGGAATCTCCGTAAAGTATGCGCATCTTAATTTTTATTTTCTTTATACATTTTCTTCAATAAAATTTTCGATATAATTACTAGGGATGCTACATGCAAACTGTTTTCCTTCCGTTACAGGCTGTTCCTCCAATCTCCGGCCAATCCGGACTTATTGTACATCATATTCTTCTGTCATACCCAACTAACCGTCACGCTCTTGTTATGTCTTATATTCGGCAGCAAGGTAAGAAAGAAATAATCCACGCGTCGAAAGATTCGTCAATGAAATCTTAACTTTCGAAAACATGCCTGTTAATCGGAAAGGCTAATAATACGTCACGGAGATGTAACTTTTCTCGTGATAAAAAGAAAAAAAAAAAAGAAAAGAAAAGAAGAAAAAAGATAAATAAATAAATAGATCATTTTCTTCTTACTCTTACGAAAGAAGCATTATTTACATATTTTTATTTTTTTTTTATTTCTTTAATATGTATATATATATATATATATATATATATATATATGATTTTTTTTCTTTTTTAACTAAAACCACCTTCATCCGTAATATTTCATTTTAAATGAAAATAAATGAATTTACATCCACCGATCAAAGATCCCTATCGCTGACGCGTTAAACGATATATACATAATTCTGCTAATTGAAAGGAAAAGAAGAAATAAAAATATACCCGCTCATCGCTTTTACTTTACCAAGGCTTACGTGGTATTTCGCGGTTATGGCAAAGAGGATTCAGCCGGTAAACTTTCTGGTCCAGCGAGCAAGTTTTTGAGTAAAAGTAGTCGACCTCAAGGTACCAGCAATCAGACAAATTCAATATCTCTCCAACAAGGTAATTTCACAGAGGAGAGCGACGGTACAACGGTAAGACAATTTCAAGGACACTTAGAGTTCTTCTCTCTTTTTTCGTTTTTTTCTTTTTTTTTTTTTAATATCCATCTCGGACATTTTATCTTAATGATATTAATAAAAAGTTGGATTGAATAACGTAGCGAAGGAAAGAGAGATGATCGTATTAAGAAATCAAAGTATATGTACTATATATATATATATATATATATATATATATATATATATATATATATATATATAGAGAGAGAGAGAGAGATATGAAGAGAAAATCTATTCGTATCGGCTAACTTAATCTTTCAAAATCTAAATCGTCAAAAAGTAAGTTCGACGGTAAGACGTTGAAGAAACTCGATAATAATTATAATTGAATTCTCGCTTGGTACCTACGACGACAACGTAGAAGAAGTCTTTTCAACGTAAAGGAAGTCTTTGATTCAATTAATCTCGTTAAATTGAAACAGAATAAGTAGCGAAAGTGACTCTTAAGAATTTAACGTCCTGTCAAACGAATTAGATAATATCCTGTCCGTTCTATCACCATCGAGTGAATTCTTTATGATCCTTCGAAAGTATAAATGTCTATAAATATTAGATTAGATTCCGGTTTAATCAAGGAAATAGTAGTAATAGTCGCTTTTTTTTCTTTTTTCTTTTAACCAATAATAAAAATATCGTAAGTACTTTATTGGCGTTCGATTATATTTTTCTTTCGATGTAGAACGCATCGATGATATCGTGTTTTTACGAGTCGAATAAAAATAATCCAAACCTTTAGCGTGTAATTTCTCTCTCTCTCTCTCTCTCTCTCTCTCTCTCTCTCTTTCTCTATCTATCTATCTATCTATCTCTATCTCTATCTATTTCTAACTCTATCTATCTCTTTCGTCGTAATTTGTTGTACAAAATAAACTGCATTCGACGACTTTTTTTTTTTTAAATAAAGATACCTGAATATATAGATACGCAAATACACACACGTATTTTTTTTTTGCTTTTCTTTCTCTTTTTTTTTTTTTTTTTTTTTTTTAAAGGTTTACTTGATCTCTCTATCGGTTACCAACGTCTCTCTGACCGAAGTGTAAATATTGTAATTCTCGTTTTCCAATCACAGTACATACGAAAATTTCTCCCGTTCGTTTCGCGTAACAAATTTTATTTCCACTGGGATCTCAGAACTGAATCTACGAATGCGAATCGTAATCTGAACAAAAAGAGAAAGAAATAAAAAGAAAAACGAATCAGTAACATTTCTTATTCGATTCTATCTCGCGTGATCCGATATACATATATACATACATACATACATATATATATATAAAGTCATATTTTGTCAAATAGATAGGAAATTCTATTCGTGAGATTCAACTGAAATATATTCGAAACAATTGTAAACTTTGATTATCTTTCTTTTCTTTCCAAGAAATTAGCTTGGTCATTTTCCATTCTCTCTCCCTCTCTCTCTCTCTCTCTCTCTCTCTCTCTCTCTCTCAAACACTCAAACACTTTCCTTCTCTCACGATATTCCGTTCGAAAATTATAAAAGAAGCGAAAGTATGCGGAATTCCCGTTAAATTTCAGGAGGAATTTCGTCGTCTGATCGCTCAACTCGACGTCTTAAAGGAGAAGAACGTTTTATTGGGGAACCATTATTTGGTCAGTAAAATAGCGGCTATGCAGGAGGCAGCAAATCGTAGCGAGGCCCAAGTATCGACGATTCAAGCGATCTCCACGAGCATTAGACTGAACGAACTTGATGGTTCGCGTACGGTCGTAGAAAGTGAAGTTGGTATTCCCTGTGAAAAGGATCACAAGCCCTTAGGTAAGAGTAACAGACATTAAAGTACCTACTCGAACGAGCTTAAAGTACGTAATTAAGAATATATTTCGATAGGGAAGTAACTTTCTTAGATGGTACTTACGTACGTAAGTACGATATATGATCGTCCTCCTTTACTATTGAATAATATAATATATCGAAAGAGAGAGAGAGAGAGAGAGAGAGAGAGAGAGAGAGAGAGAGACAGAAAAAGAAAAAAATTCATTCTCCATTCTGATCAACTTTTTCGTTCAAATTGTCGATAGAGTCGAAAAGCAAAACGTTAAAACGCGAGATTAAAAATCTAAACTTCGATTAAATTATAAAGTGTACGTCGTCGTTGTAAAAAAAGGTATCGGACTGCACGAGAAAACGTGTCAGGCTTGTATCGAGAAGAACGGTCTTCGTAGCAAGGACCAACGACAACAACAACAACAACAACAACAACAACAACAACAACAACAACAACAACATCATCGCAACAGCGATCCAACCTGCAGTGATACCACCGCGATTATGCGAATTATGGGAGAACGTTCGAATTCGAACGAGACCGACAAAGAAGTTCGCCCTGGCGATGGTAAAAACGATGTTGCAGTCTCTACGTCCTCGAAACTAATCGGCACCAACGAGGATATAGTCGTGGAAACGAACCCCGAGCCGAATGGAAAGGAGAATGATGCAAAAGATAAGTCCAAGAGCAAATCCGGTCACGCCAGGACCCATGCCATTGTAATCAACCTAGACGATAAGAGCAGATTCTCGGAAGAGGTCACAGTCTAAAGGTTCATCGAGATAACCTTCGGGGAAACCCCCTTCTCTTCTTCTTCTCCTTCCCTCTGTTATTTTTTTCCTTCATGACGAATGAAAACAAACCTGATTTACGAGATTTACTTTACACCACCGCCATCTTTTCCTCTGTCACGATTTTCGAATTTTCGACGATTTATTTCGTCAGTATGTACTTCGAAAGGAAACATTCTTTTCTGTTTTTTTTTTTTTTTTTTAGAAAAAAAAGAAAAAGAAAACTCGTCGATGATAAAACGAACGTGGAAGACGGTTCAAGGTCGTCCTTGAATATGTGACAAGGAATGTGACTGGTCGTTCAATGAAATATCTATATGTTCCCTTGTTTCTTTTTCTTTTTATTTATTTATTTATTTATTTATTTATTTATTTATTTATTTATTTATTTATTTATTTATTTATTTATTTATTTATTTATTTGGTACTTTCGAGCGTATAGCGTTTTTACGTGTCCTAAGCGAAAGGATTAAATAAGATATCCGATAATTTAAACATGTAAATACGTTTCGATGCGCGCGTTCAATGTCTTGCCGTAATTATTATAAACGAACGCATTGTGTATATATATACATATATATATATATATCAATATATAAATGTAATGATAATATATTTAACGATCAAAAGTGAATAGAAGTGAAAGAAAATAGGACTGATGTTCATTTCCTTCTACGCAAGGATTGAATCGACTCACTAACGTTGCTGAAAGAAATTTATTCGAAACGATTTGAAAGAAAAAGAAAAGAGTTAAAAAGAAAAAAGAAAAAAAAGAAGAGAGAAAGCGGACTCGAGTTTAAAGTATCGGATTTGTCCGTTCCGCCATATCATTACTTTTGTAAATATTTTGTAAATAAAAAAAATAACTCGAATATCACATCGCCAGCTAAATAAATTGCGTTTGTCCTAAAGTTTGCACACATGCGTATCGATTACGTTGACGATGGATATATATATATATATATATATATATATGTGTATTTAAAAAAAATAATTCATGATGCTTCACGAGATCATGCAAAAATGAAACAAACGAGAATCTCAAAAAAGATTAATTTCATTTGTCGAATTACCGGCGAACTTTTTCATTGATCTTTGAATTCATAAAGATCTCGATTCGCGACCATTGTAAATTTTAATCGGCGAACATATGTATACACACATAAATCGATTTTAAAGCTAAGCTTTTAAGAACGTTCGATGAAGAAGCAAAAGATCATCCTATATATGATTGACCTTGATCTTGGTCAACGATCGAAATGGCCTTCGCAATGTTACGTCGAATTCATTAGCAAAGTTCTCTTTTTAAACGTAACTATAAAGAATAAACACCCACACACATACGCGCGCGCGCACGCGCGCGTATACAATAATAGAAAGAGATCGTAGAGCACATAAGAAGAGAGGAAATAAAAAAATCAGAATTGGAATTTATCGACCCCGCGAGAGCAAATAAAAATAATGTTGCTAAAATCAACAACAACGCGTTCTACTTAGAGAAAAAAAATAATAATAAAATAAAATAAAATAAAATAAAATAAAATAGAATATAACAGCGCAATATTCTTAAAGGGATCATTTCTTATGTCCACCATCGAAATTTTATGCTCCGTTGATGTACAATAGATGTACCTAAATGTCCTAAAAACAAATATCGTAGTGATTAAGATAAAAAATAAAAAAAATAAAAATAAATAAAAATAACAAGAGAAACGAAATTCGTGAGGCGCTCGTAATGATCTAGAGATCATCGATTTTACGCACCATAGAGAGCACAATCCACATCGAATTTTATCTCTGTCGGAGGAGAGATAACGAACTCTTTGAACGATCGGCCTGCTAATTCTTTGCAATTACGTTGAAGGGACGTTGTTGTAATACGATATATCGCTGTTGTTTGTTGTATATACATACATACATACATACATACATACATACATACATAAGTATACACACACACATATATATATACAGTGAGTCGAGAAATATTTGGAGATTTTTTTGGAAATCGACTAACTTTTCATTCCTTTATTTTTTTTAAATCGTTCGTTATATAGAATTCATGTGAATATTTATAAAATCGTCGTCGTCATTGTACCGTGAAACTCGTAATTTTTCAATGATCATAAAGATCGTGTAATTCGCTCTAGTATCGGTGGAAATTTTTTCTCATGCACTTTAGATACATAAGACAAGACAAATCTACAAGATGCATATATGTGTTTTCTTTTTTTTTTTTTATAAGAAGACCGACCACCCTATAAAAAAATTTACTTTATCAAACGTTAGTTATCGCGACAAATTGAAATCCATTTCATTATCTCTTAGACGTACTCGATAAACGACGATCATGAAAATAATCAATCACAATTCAAAAGTGTATTCAAAATGTTTCTACGACTTGCTGTATATAAACAAAAAAAAAAGAAAAAAAATTTTCCGGACAAATTCCTTTTCGGAGCATGTAATGAATGTATTTCGGTGTACGATGTGTTCTACGTATCAATAATACGTAAATACATACATACATACATACATACATACATACATACATACATACATACATATGTTAGAAGATTAGAGATCTTACGAATGCGAAAGTACTTGCAACATTGTTTCTGTTAAACAGAAAGAAAGGGTATAATGGAAAAGAAAACGAAACGAAAGACGTTCAAAATAAAAAAAAATAAATAAATAAAAATAAAAATAAAAATGAAAAAAAAAGAAAAATAAAAAAAAAAACAATTTTTCCGAATAATCTTGCTTTATGTTGGCGCATGATTGATTAATATGAATACTCGTGAAATATGTCATAAGAACAAAATAAAATGATAATCATCGATCAGACGTACGATAAACTAATTTCTCTATGTTTCTATGTCGTATACCTCATCTTATCCCTTATCCCTTTCAAATTTCGTAACCAATTGAATGATGAATACCTTCGCAAAATGACGGAATCATTAAATCCCTATATGTTATACGAGCTGACCTGCTCAGATCAATGAACCGAGAAATAACTGGAACGATGTACATATTTAACGAGACGTGTTCTGTCAGATCCCCCAAACACGAACATCTGGCAACAGGAGCACGCATATGTCACGCATATGTTCCATCAGAACTAATTACTAATTAATGTAAGAGGATTTCAATAATCTGACTGATATCGCTCTTTCTCGCTCGTCTCTTCCCCCCCCCTCCTCCCTCCCTCGCCTCCTCCCCATAAAGTTATCCATCGTAAACTGAATAGGCGATGTTATCGATCAATGTTTTCTTTCTTTTTTCTTTTCTCAACCAAAATCTTGTTATGCCCCCCCCCCCTCCAACCCTACGAACACACGTTTCGAATACGTTCGTTTGTTTCTATACGATATTTATACCTTCATTTATATATGAATATAATAATAATAATATAATAATTATATATATATATATATATATATATATATATATATATATATATATATATATATAACCCTATCGTATAGTATTCGTTTATGAATAAGATAACGGATGGGTATATCAATTTGATTAATTCGGCTTAATTGTGAAAAAATCAAAGCTCTCTTGACTGCAACGTGCATTGATTGGAATCTAATATGAAAAGGAAAATTTTGGAATACCCAATGGGAAAAATGGAAACGATATTTTCGTAGGAACAATATCGATTGAATTGAAAAAGCTCAACGATCCACTGATAGTATCATATATAGATATCGAATAAGTCGTTCTCGATAATCGATGGGATATAAACTTTATCATGGAATCGTTTCGTCTTATTTACGAAGGTAAACGACATTGTCGTTTTAAGACTGGCTTTGTAATTATAAATATGATTCACGGTCGACGGAAGAGTACGATGGTAACATAAATTCCCGTTATTGTCGAGTGCTTCGAGGAACTTTATTTCCCTGGCTAGTCAAGAATATGGTTAATAAATAAATAAATAATTGCGGAATGGATGGATAAAACAACGGCTGAGCTGATAAAAGTTGAAGGAAGGTTGGTTCGCGCGCAACGAAAAAAAAGTTTGTAACGGGTGTGTAATTATTTTTAATAAAAAAAAAAAGAGAGAGAGAGAGAGAGAGAGAGATTAAAACTAGCAACTTCCACCGTTTAAAAATTAATTACAACGCGGTCTTTGATTTTGAGCCTGATATTCGAAGTAAAGGGAAATCACTTTTTCCCTTTTTTTTTTCTTTTTTTTTTTTTTATTGCAAACATTTCCGATGAAAATATCGCTTATGTAAAAATATGCAATTAAACGACGGTGCACTCGTGTGCATATATATATATATATACGCTTTGTACGTCGGCAATGCTCTGAATCAGTAAGTTTTAACTATGTAATATTAATCCCATTATCACGCTTTTGCCTGTCGGCGTTCTCATTAAAAGAAGATATTTACGATTACGGTATTCTGATTATCTGTATTCGTAATTCCTAGCAAGTTGTTGTTCCCGTGGCCCTAATCATCGTTGCTTCCACAATTTTTTCAAGAGATACGATTTTATTTTAACGACGTTATACTCCGTTTCCCGTGTCTACTCTTACGGTGTTCAGGTTGAAAATACTACTCCATCGAGAACATGATCTTTATAAAACTACACACACGTATGAGGTTATGATGCATTATGAATAGTTTAATATACGCGTTGGCTTGTATATTAGAACGGATCCATAAAACTCTACGTAAAATCTTTACAACGTGTGAGACATAAATGGTCCATGTATACGTGCAAACATATGGTATTGTATGGTATGTGTATATATACGTACAAACATATGTATGTATATATATATATATATATATATATATATATATATATATATATATATATATATGTAGACTATCATGGCATTACAAGTATGCTGAAAAAGGCGGAACAGATGATATAAAACAGCATATCCGTATTGTCTTATAGCAGCGATTATTCGTCGCGGTTCCATTTAAAAGCCAACCATAATACCCTGCCGACAATTTTTAATCGTTAAGCTAGCCCCGCCCCGTTCTCCCTAGAGCTTTTTAACTCTTAAAACACACAACTGCCATTGTTCCTTGGCTTTTCTTGGTAAGTTCCGAGCAAGCACGTTGGAAAAAGGTATTCTCCCTAAAAGCATTCGCACGATACTTATTACCAAGAAATAAAACTTTCTCGATTCGGTGACATCGAAATTCACGAATCGTTAATCATCGGCCCAGTTCGCTCGGTAACAGACTTTTGTCGTATAAATCAAATTGAGGAGAGAATAAAATTTTGCTTCCTTTATCAAAACTCGAATCCCATGTAAGGAGATTATACGCTTGGGGAATTTTACAGTACAATACAAAATATTAACCGTATTAATCCGACAATTTGTAATTACATTCATGTCACGTTTAATAAATTCGAAAAATTGATCTACGGGATTATCTTCGCTGAGAAAATCGTTGTCGCGACGGTAACGATGCGTAGACAGGACAAAAAATGATATTACAAAAAAATATTACAAAAAAAATTTTACAAAAAAAATACTACCGACGCTTCGCACTACTTTTATCATGCATGGGTCGTCGTTTCCTTTCCCAACAAAATAAAATTAATTCGGTTAAGAATTTCTTTATAAAAATTGTGTTCATGACGAATTGTGAATTAATTATTAACGCTTAGAAAAAAAAAAAATTAGAAAAAATTCCGTCTTTTCTATAATGGCGTTCGATTCAAGTTTTTACAACTTTTAGTTCCGAAGATATTCCCATGTAAACGGAACATGTCGTTATTAACAATGGAAAAAAGTTGTCTTTTTTACAAAAATAATTTGTTTATTAATTATGTATTAATTTACGTAATTTTTATAAATCAATAACAATTTGAATTCTTTTTTGACAAAAAAAATGAATTTGGTTTTTTAAGAATTCATTTCTTAAAAATTGTTTATAACAAATTTTCAATTAATTAGTAACAATTGGATGAAAAAAAATAAAGGAAAAATTTTGCCCTTTTTGAAACGATATTTGTTTAAAATTTTTAAAATTTTTTATTCCGGAGATATTCCCATGTGAACGGAACATGTCGTTATTAACAAAGTAGTTCTTTTTTTATTTTTTTGACGAAAATGATTTGTTTATTAATTATGCATTAATTTACGTAATTTTTATAAATCAATAACAATTTGAATTCTTTTTTGACAAAAAAAATGAATTTGGTTTTTTAAGAATTTATTTTTTCAAAAATTGTTTATAACAAATTTTCAATTAATTAGTAACAATTGGATGAAAAAAAAAATAAAGGAAAAATTTTGCCCATTTTGAAACGGTATTTGTTTAAAATTTTTTTAATTTTTTATTCCGGAGATATTCGAATTTAAATTGAAGATGTTTACGTAGACCCATTGACCTATATAATTTCATTCAAATTGTCTCGCTGACACACTGACCTATTTAAATTCCGAGAATCCACGCGGCTCAGCTGGACAAGTTACTACTACTACTACTACTACTACTACTACTACTACTACTACTACTACTACTACTACTATTACTACGAACAGGTGATTCTGTACAAATTATGAATGAAAATCTTTCGAAAGCGATATCTTCCGAACGGAAGGTCGTAGAAACTTCAATCAAACACCGTTTTCGCGTATAATTCATACTTTATTTATATAAATAATGCAACAATATCGACATAATGAAATCGATTTTGTTAATAATTTTTATAATCAAATTTTTTCTTTTCTATCATGATAAGTTGAAATTGATAAACGTTGATTGGTTGCTTAATCACTTACAATTATTCTTGTGAAAATTAAAAACAAATCTAAATTTATCGAATTCTAATAAATGTTTGACGTTAACAATTACTCTTGTGAAAATTAAAAAAAAAATCTAAATTTATCGAAGTCTAATAAATGTTTGACGTTAACAATTACTCTTGTGAAAATTAAAAAAAAAAAATCTAAATTTATCGAATTCTAATAAATGTTTGACGTTAACAATTACTCTTGTGAAAATTAAAAAAAAAAAATCTAAATTTATCGAATTCTAATAAATGTTTGACGTCAAACAAACGTATTCTCTCGTTATCATTCATGATCGATAATGTTTTAGACGTTTGCCTGACTTCGACGTTACGCGAATCTCATTTATAAGATTATAATCTTAACGAAAAAAAATGTTCGAAGGAGGAAAAGGAAAAGGGTCGATCCGCCGTAAAAAATAGTTAGAAATCACGGCCAAGTAAGGCAATTCGCGTGAAAGTAGATCTTAAAGAAGTATATGCGAAAATCCAGGATGAGAGAAAAAGTTTTAGCTCGGATGAAACGTATTTTTCACAGACAACGGTGGATTACCCGTCGCTATAATCAGCTCCGCGGAGAAATCGTAATTTTGCGTGTGAAACGAAAAGGAAAGAAAGAGAGAGAGAGAGGAAATTGAGGGGAAAAAAGAAAGTTCGAAACGTGAGAATCGATAAAAAATAAATTCGTTAAATAACGCGAATATGTTGAATTATAATATTTCAATATTATCCGAATTGGTTGACGTTTCTTCTTATTCTAATGGATTAAATTGAAGTTAATTTGAAATCGTTGCGACCGTCACGTGATGAATATCAAATATATGCGTGAGAGACGAATTCAATGAGTTTATAATCGTCAATAACGTCCCGTTATTCCCATAAAAATAATTTCTCCAACGATTTAACGATGAGTTTCCTTATGTAAAAACATTTCAAATTAAAATACATCCTGTCCCTTTATTTCTCGTCTTCACGCAAAAGTATATTTTCAACCGAGTTTACCGTATCCTCCGAATGTAAAATTCAACGAACACTTCTCTTCTTACCTTACTACCTCGAAAGAAATTACCTATCTATAACTTACAGAATATATATACACTCTATCAAAATTATTTTTTTATTTTTATATTGGAACTAAGTTCGTTTATAAATACGAAATTATGAAGACATCGCGCACCGTCCGTAAAATCCGACGATTTTAAAGGGAACCGAGAGAAAGGATGACTGATATGAATAATAAAAAAAAAAAAGAAAAATAATTTATATTTTAATTAGTTGCCAAATGAGACGCGCGGAAGTTCAAACGGATTAAATACGAAAGGATCTTCTCGATACCGAAAGAGAAGAACTTTCGCTGAATTCTTAAAGAATTCGAAAGTTGTCGTCCCGTCGACGATATGATAAAAATAAATGTCTAAGATGAAATAAAAGATTGCCTTTAAAAAGTATTAATATATATATTAAAGTATTCGTATCGCAGCAATCGAAAACAAAGTGTACGTTTCATTAACATGAAAAAGCATCTTCAACCTTTTCGAATAAGCAGAAAATAACGTCTTGTATAAGAAAGAGAGAGAGAGAGAGAGAGAGAGAGAGAGAGAGAGAGAGAGAGAGAACAAAAATAAATAAAAAAAATGAATCTTTTGCTTAAAAACTTCAATACGTCCCGATAGAAATTCACAAAACAAGGAACTAAACTATGTAAAAAAAAAAAAAAAGAAAAATTAAAATTAAAACAAAAATATTTTAAACGATAATAGATCCGTCATGTCAATAGAATCGAATTTATTATTATTATTATTATTATCAATGCAGAGCTAGCTCGCAGCTCTATGAATTTTCTCGTTTTAATTGCCTAGTTATGCGAACGAGTTATTATCCAAAGAGTACATAGAGAACAATAGAACATAGAAGGTATTATTTCTCTATATTCCTTCGTTATAGAAATTTATCATACATATTATAAACTTGGGACATACTTGTTAAAGCATGGTACATTGTTTAAGGTTTCCTATCATAATTAACGTCGAATAATTCGAGTGTAAACTTTTCAAATTAACGTATGTAATAGGATATATGCATTCATAGGACAAATGGACGCATATGCGTTAGAACAAAACAATTCACGACGATTTTATGAATGTACATATATATACGATAACTAGGAGTACATCGTAACGTACGTGAAAATTTTTACAACGTGTAACACAAATGGAATTTAAATTGATTCGAAAGTAAGCACGGGAAAAAATTTAATACGTACTGAAATAAAAAAGTTCATCCGACGATGTTGAGCCGACGTATTTTAATAAATTTTTTACGCGAGCCGAATGAAAAAGAATGAAAAAAAAAATAAATAAATAAATAAATAAATAAATAAATGAAACACATTGGACGTATTATTTGTTGAAAAGATAGGATTTTCTTTGGTAATTCGTCCGACAAATGAGTACTATTATTATTATATTATTCTGTATCTCTCTCTTCTTTTTTTTTTTTTTTTTCTTTTAATCGGATAAAATAATCGAAGGATGAAAAAAAATCTCTTCCTACCGCACGGTCATGATGCAGTTCTCCGATCAATACTTCGAATCAAAAAAAAAAAAATAAAAAATAAAAAAAAGAAAAAGAAAAAAAAGAGTAACACGTAAGTAAGAGGGGGGTATTCTAAAATTACGTCGAATAAAGAACGAAATGGATGGAAAAAAAAGAAAAAGAAAAAAGAACAAGAAAAAAGAAAGGAGAAACATTAAAACAGCCAATTGAAAATGCATGAATAAGTTATTCGCATTAGTCGTAAGGATATGCGGGAAGATTTGCAATTTTTGATTCTTTCTTTTTGTTTTTCTTTCTCCGCTCGAAACAAAAAATGCGACTGAAGGATGCACGATATTGCGGATTTTCGATACGATTTATCCGCACGTATTTGAATGGAAAATGGGAAGGGACGGACGTAGGGAGCATCCTTAAAACGGTATTCGGTCCTAGAGTAAAGGCAATCTTAAGATAAAATGCAAACTACAGTCGATCAATCGTTAAGTTCGAATCGACATTCAGTTCGAGTCCCATTTACTTTTCTTACACATTTATCGTATCCTACTCCCCCCCTCCCCTCTTTCCTCACCCACACCCACACACACACACACCTACTATGCCCGTTGTATATCCCAGGACCAATAAAAGAAAATTAATACACTCAACGGAACGTTTCGTACCGATAAATACGTTAACTTCCTACGTTAACTGAATATCAAGGCTAAATTTATCGACGCGACACGAAAAAGTCGACGATCAAACGCCACAGAGTCTCGCGACGCACACACATACACACACACACACGCGCGCGCGCGCACGCACGCACCAACGTCGAATTCATAAGCGTGAAATTAAAAGGAGTAAGAAATATCGATCGAACGAAGATAATTTTCTTACGTTAATACGATCGACGATAATGAAAATATTTGTCATTCGGTTTAACATAATATTGTAATAAATTTTTTTCTGGTTTTCTGACCCTCCTTCCCGCTCCCCGCTCCCCACCCCCCAACCCCCAACCCCCATCGAATTAACTTGATTTTCTTTGTAAGTAGAAGTTAAGTGGGTCTTCGACTAAAACACGACGCATATGGTGCCAAAGAGAATTAAGCCGCCATGGAGGATAACTCCCTTTGTCGAAGAAGTTTCTAACTTCCGCACCGAACTTGGTATTTCTCTGCATTACCGCAATTCTCTCTCTCTCTCTCTCTCTCTCTCTCTCTCTCTCTCTCTCTCTCTCTCTCTCTGTCCCTCTCCATTACCATCACTATTCCTCTCCCTTGCCTACCCTTTTCATCTTTACGTGCCTCCGCCAAATCATTTTACAGAATGCGGAGAGTGAACAATAGATTTTTCGGTTGGATCGTCCAATAAAAAGAGTCGATACGTGCTTTGCACAGATTTCAAGGGAGATAGATTCTATTCGTTGTTATTGATTTTAAAGTAAGGAAGAGTTAAGTATCCTCGCGCGCCCTTACCTTTTTCTTTCTCCCTTTTTCCCCCGGAGCATCTATGTTAGAAGTTAATCCTCTTCGTCGTCAATCTATCTATCTATCATTCTCTCTCTCTCTCTCTCTCTCTCTCTCTCTCTCTCTCTCTTTATCTACCCATCCATCCATCCATCTCGCTCTCTTGTGAAAGATGGAGTAGGCACACATAAAAAATTTGTCTGCAACGTTTTCATTCGTTTCTTTCTGTTCTTTTTTTGTGATTTTTTGTTGTTTTTTTTTTTTTTGATTCAAGAAGAATTCCTCTTCATTTAACTCGCTCAAAAGAAGTTTACCGTCTTCTTCAAGATAAATCTTCTTCTTCTTCGTTTCTTTTCTCGATCCATCGATTCGATCGTCCGATACCTACGATAAATTCTACGATTACAAACGTTTACTCGACTAATTACACGGGAAAAAACGGACGTTCAACTTCTGCCACGATGTTACTTATTACTTCGAAATAGTTAGAACGAATAAAAACACATACGCGACTTCTTACGAGAGGAAATATTTACGAGAGAGGGGAAAAATATCGTATCATCACGAAATTTAAATTTGAATAAGTAAATAGATTGAATGTTTCTTGTCATAGACAGATATTATTAAGTTTTTAATATTGATGTTAATTAATAAACAATAATAATTTATTAAATTGATAATTGATATTAATTAATTAATTAATTAATCAAAAAAAAAATAGAAAAATTAATATCTAGACGATTGGCGTATGACAGAAGGGAAAATAAAGCGATTAAAGTATTGGCTTGAGGTAACTGATTATATTGAATTTTTCGTTTAATTTGCAAATCGAAAAAAAGAAATTAAGCATTTTAATAATCTCAAATTGTCCTTTTAATATTTTGGATTGAAGCGCGAACCATACACTGCGTTTATTCGAGCGATGGAATATTGATAAATACATACGTATGTACATACCATACATAAGTAACGCTGATTTAACAATTAATATACACATGGATTGATACCTACAAGGTACAAACAGTAATAATGGATCGTAAATTCAAAATATTAACCACTCGGGAGACTACCATTAACGGCAACCTTGACTACGATGAAAATCGATTATCAATCGAAACCTACGACTAACCCATTTGCAAGATATTTCAAGTGGATTTCAGAAACGAATATAATTGGAAAGTCAACGCGAAACGAATTTCAATTATCCCGGCCGTGTATCGATTATTAGTACACGATTTTAATAAAACCGCAGGGAAAAATATTTGTCATTAATCAACGCGCACTCTTCCTCGATCGTTAATCTGAGGAGTAAATCGAAAAATAAAAATAATTCTAACGAAATATCAACGCTCTCCTTCTTACTAATCCTCGTAAAATTATGACGTTTTTCAACGTGATCCATTTTGCAATAGGAGAAAGATGGAAACAATGAGGACACCCCGTTTATATGTTTTCTTTCTTTCTTTCTTTCTTTCTTTCTTTCCTTCTTTCTTTGTCGTACATACCGTCGGATTTAAATCCGACAAAGCTTTCATCCGAATCCAGCTTTCATTTGAGAAGTTTATGTTTTTACAACGGATCTTTTAAAATCCCTTTCGCAAATGCGAAATCCGCAGGAAGCTTGACGCGTAAGTAGGGAAAAAAATAGAAATGGACCAACGAAAGTCGAGGAGACATATTATGCATTCCTATTTCCAACTATTTTTCTCTTCGCGGAACACGATAGGATACCGGAAAATAGATTATATAGAAAGTGGCTGTAAGCTTCTCAGGTTAATAATACAATTAAGTAATGAGTGTTGGGCGCATGACCATCAGAGCCATTAATTCTATTAGGCAACTAATTACCTGTTAACTTTCGCCGGCAGGCATGAACAACGTAATACATCGATAGAGACAAGCGAGGAAAAGCCGCCTCTCTCTCTCTCTCTCTCTCTCTCTCTCTCTCCCTCCCTCTCTCTCTCCCTCTCTCTATCCCTTCCGACGGCTCTCGTCCATTAGAAAAAAAATTTCCATTGACATGTCGGCGCTAAACGGTCTCAAAAAATATTTCGACATTCTTCTTTTTTTTTTTTTTTCCTTCAAATTATTTCTCAGACAAATGATCCGTCGATTCTGTCGTTTGAAAAAACAAAATAAGTATTCGTCGAGTCGTTTAATCTCACGCTATACAATGACGATAGTACGGTAATTGAATTGATTGGATTCGAATATATTCAAAGTTTCGATGTATTTACAGATACATTTAAAAAAACGTCTCTTTTGGGCTCTTCGTATAGCCAAAAATAATTATTACCATTTGTACGATTATTTCTCTGATCGATCGTACATACGTACGTTAACGCGTATACTACACGAATACTATGATACGTTTTTAAATAGAATATATAAACAAAATTACACGCGAAAATTTACGATAAAGCACGATTTATAATTCACGTTAAAGAAAACATTTAAATAATATTTATCGAACTTCTCGAAATGTTAACTTCACATTTTATCACATTAATAGTACAGATAAATTTATATTGGTAATTAATTTTTTTTTTTTTTCCGATGTGACGAATTTCCACGTCGCTTTTGATCCATCGAGCGGCCACGTAAATAACTTTTCGAACGTATGTATGTAAGAAATTTTCGAGCGATCGCATATAAATACGATACGATCACGGAGGTTATAAATAATCCTGAAATAAAATAAAAGATATTAAATAAATAGAGAGGAACGGGAGTAAACGCGCGTAACGTTACGATTAATAACGCAAAGAAAATATTGCTCGTAACTGTCTCGAAGTTGGCACGTTGAAAACCTGGATAACTATATTGTAACAGGGGGAAAAACAATTGTGATCACTGCGAACAAGTGCCAAGTCGTAATAATGCTAATCACGAGTGAAATAATTGCAAAACGGTACGCGATGTTGGTTATGAAAATGCGTGTACAAGGATCAGCCCCCTACGATAATCCACGAGATTTGCATAAAAGGTAGCTTTTACTGCGGCCAAGGAAGAGCATGACGTCAACGAGACTTTAAATCTCGGTGCGGGGTAAAAGTCTTTGTATGTACTTAATTACTTTTCTCAGTAACAACCCAATTTCATTCCTCGTGTAATAAATTTAGGCTTGGCCGAGTACAAATTTCTATTAAGTGTCACGAAAAGATTCGCCGGTTTAATTAAACCTCAAACAAAAAAAGAGAAAGAAAAGAAGACAGAAAGAGACGAAGACAGAGAAAGGCTAAAAACGAAGTGTACGTAAGTACAATTTTCGTAAATCAATTATCGGCAATTACGGTAATTGCCGTAAGTACGATTATCGTAAACACGTTACGACGGGATAATAAAATGAAAATGATATTTGTTATTTCCACGAGGAATCGATTTATCCGTTTAATTATTTAACATTAACAATTAACATTCCAACATTCCTACATTTCTAATACGTGCACCCTTACGTCACGCTCTTCATAAAAATCTGAAGTCCGTCGAGGCAAACTTTCATCACGATGTTATTCAAATAATTGAAAATGAATCTACCGATTTATCGTTCGATTGAAACCTTTTATATTTCACGCAAGTGAACGGCAAACGCAAGACGCAAAAAAAAGGGGGGGGGGGGAAAGAAAAATAAAAACACAAAACGAAAGAGAAAAGAAAAAATAATAATCCGAAAAGCTTCAAGAAGGTATCAAAAGCATTGGCAAACGTGCGACGAAAGCTCCTATCTCTTTTAGGCATCGACGCCCGCTTCAATCTGGCAAAGCGAATATTTATTGAACGTTATAAATTTAAGCTTTCGACATACGTATCGTTGCCAAACGTATTCGAAAGAAACGATATTATATGTTTTCCCAACGGGGAGGAGAGAAAAAAAAATCTATTCTTTATTCTCATCTCGTAAATGCCCCGTTGAGTCTGGACATCGTTCACGACGATACGATCGGACAAGATCATGTGCATCGCTATTAAAATGATTCGTTGTAACTTTCGTTTACCCGAGTAATCATCTATCATCGATATTTCTCGAACTCCTTTGAATGCGTTTTCGAATGATTTACTTACGACGGCTGTTAATAATGTCTTAATTACGTTCAAATTCACGAGATATTCGACATCGAAACGCCTCGATTCGATAGGTACACCGTTCTTCTCGCTTTGTGCTACGCTTAGGAATCCTATAATAGCAAACACTTCAATCAGTCTGATTGTCCTCGCCATATCACGTAATTTCCACATTCCTACTCTGTGTATCGTCTCTAGAGTTCTGAATGGCGAGGAGATAGAGAAAGAAAGAGAGGGATATATATATATATATATAGAGAGAGAGAGAGAGAGAGAGAGAGAAATTCGTCTCTCGAGAAGGAGAGCCTGAAAGACTGAGAGAGACAGAGAGACAGGCAGAGAGAGATAAAGAGGGAGGGAGGGAGGGAGGGAGGGAGGGAGGGAGAGAGAGAGAGAGAGAGAGAGAGAGAGAGAGAGAGAGAGAGAGAGAGAGAGAGAGAGAGACAGGAAGAGACTGAGAGACTGAGTTATATATGATGAGAGAGAGAGAGAGAGAGAGAGAGAGATGGGATGGGAGGGAGAGTATAGAGAAGTAGAAGCATGTAGGCATGGATATTAACCTGCTTAACTCATGACCAAATGCCATTCCTATCTCTAATACCGAACCTCATGAGTCGAGTAAAATCTATGACATTGAACCGAATGGTAGGTAGCTTCGGGAAGCGATAGAAATTCCAGGATGCATATATACTCTTGGAATATCAGCGAGTCTTGTAGTTGGTAACGCTCGTCACGTTACGACAATCAAATCTGAAAATACATTCATTGTGTTACGAGCCATCGGATAAAACGGATAAATAAAAACTCGTCAGATAAACGCTGTTTGTTTAGAGACTGATAAAACTTGGCACGCATTAATATATATGCGAATATTATATTAATATGTGTGTGTGTGTGTGTGTGTGTGTGTATTTCTTTCGTATTTTTTTAATTTTCATAATGAAAAAGTACGAGGGACGCACACGTTTTCATCATCTCACGTAATATATTCGATTGGCTCTTAAAATTTTACATCCGCCATTAGCTCTAATCTCCTCATAGCAATTGAACTTTAAAGGCGTTAAATTCCTTTACGATTATATAGCTCGTGTAATCTTTTGGAAATTGGTAAATCGATCGTGTTAAAGATTTTCAAGATTAGAGCAAATTCGAACTCTTGATAGAAGTTCGTCTAAGTTTAAACGTATGTACATTCTTTTTAAAATGTTCAACCATCTCTGCGAATTACTTTCTTCTCTCTCTCTCTCTCTCTCTCTCTCTCTCTCTCTCTCACTCTCCTCCTTTCTTTTTATTTTCGTGACTCATTAGTACGGCTTAATATCGTAACATATTATATAGGTTCAATGTAGGGATTGTGAAAAACACGCGAATAAGTTTGTATCGAATGGAATTTCCTTATAAAAATCTTCGAAAATTCATTAACGTAAAAATCCAAATAAAAATCCTATGTCTATTGTATTCATGGAATATGTAAATCCGCTTTCCTTCTTAAAAAATAAACCTCTCGTAAGGCGATTTTCTATTAAAATTATAATTGGAAGAAGTTCAATCTCTCTCTCTCTCTCTCTCTCTCTCTCTCTCTCTCTCTCTCTCTCTCTCTCTCTCTCTCTCTCTCTCTCTCTCTCTCTCTCTCTCTCTCTCTCTCTCTCTCTATCTATCTCTCCCTCTTTCGTAATGTCACCTCGTTCGACTATTCGATGTTGTTCCCTGAAAACGAAAGCCGTGAATTAACTGGCTTCTCTCGATGTATCGATCGTATCGGGTTCATATTGGTCGAATGTACATATCGTACTTACGCATATCGCATATAGGTAATCGAGTTCATTGTCTACTCGCCAATAACCATATTCACAAGCTATGATACGCTCGTTATTCTCCAACTCGTTAGTTACATGGGCTACACGTCAAAACCATTATCGTCACGAAATAGAATCTCGAAGTACCGTCTACACACACACAATAATACACGCACATATGTGTGTGTGTGTGTGTGTGTGTACATAAATTAACACGATCCAATCGTTCAATAATAATTTTTACGTTTTTTTCAGTGATTCCAAATAATGACGAGCGCAATACGAGCAATTACAGTTAAAATGTGAAATAGTCGGAAAAGGTATCGGCGTGTAAGCTATTTGACGTATCATTAGCTATTGCGTATTCCCTTCACTATCTGTTATTTTACCAGAGGGACCAGTAACACGAGACCTCTCGCATTTGATTTTTTTTTTTTTTTTCCTTTTTTTTTATGGTCATCGAAAATTCACGTACCGTCGTCCTCTCGATAAATGGCTCGACCGACGTTCGGTAGTTCAATCTCGCTCCTTGTCCAGAAATAAAACATGTTGAAGAAGATCATACTGATCGAAAGGAAAATATTTTTTTATAACATGCGACTATACGCCGTTCTATTTTTGTTTTTTTTTCTTTTCTTCTTTAACGACGACTCATTCACGCAACGAGACAAAAGCTCACGCTTGTCTCATTGACGGGTGTTGATCGATATTAAAATATCGCGAGTCGTGGGGAGTGTGATGGAGTGGGAGGGGGATAGAGGAGGGATAAAAACATACAGAGAGTAACGAGGAAGAGGGGAGGGAGAGAGAGAGAGAGAGAGAGAGAGAGGGGTGGTACATTTTAAACCACTCGCATCGGTATATAGACAAGAGAGATTTCTCACGGAGCAATTTCAGTGAGCGTGAAACTCGAGAGATGATCCGTTTTTAATCGACAGATGCGCAGAATTCTGCCACTTCGTATTACAGGATTTAAAAGCTAAAGGCTAGAAACGTTAAACGGTTTAGAAAAGAGAATTGAGATCGTAACTCGAGTGACGCAATCGTTTCAACGTTAATACTCGGAAAGATAAGTTGAGAATGCGACCAAACCTAGTAGCACTTTACCCTCGCTGTCGCAATAAGCCGGTCTCTTACGTCCTCTTCCAGTTCAATGATTTTAAATCCATGAAAAATAAGTACCGTTGTTGATCAGCAAGACGGAAGAACTTTTGGTTTTCTTCCTTGGCTTCGTTCGTTCGTTCGTTCGTTCGTTCGTTCGTTTGTTCCCTTCTACAACGTTTTAAAATAAACGAACGTTTTCTAACGGGTGATCGAATCGATTGAAAGCTTCGAACGGAACAGCGGCTGACTGACGTTCGCTGCGACTTAAATAACTTATTCGCCCTTTCACATATCATCCTCGTAGAAGAAATACTTTCGTCGATCCCGTCAACGCGAAAATCAAGATCATTCATATTAGAAAAAAAAATATTAATTTTATTATCATTTTATATTTAAATCGTTCGCTTTGCGAACGTATTAAATGGGATCACGTCGATCCTAACGGAATTGCTTTAATATTTGTCGTAATTTATCCGTTATCTCGTTAAAAATAATTTCAAAATCGATTCCTAGTTGCACGGATAACCATCTTATGGTGGTAGGACATAGAAGAATAATGGCGATGATGCTAGCCGTCAAATGCACGAAGAACAAGCGTAACAGCTGAAAGACAATTTTCTTTGCTGAATATAGGAGTAACGGGAGGTTTTTTTTCCTATTTTTTTTTTTTTTTCTTTCTTTTTTTGTTCTGCTAAAGGCGACGCGGGCACGCCATGCGAAAGCATAAATCTTGCTACTAAACGAAATAAAGTGAAGATAACGTACGTGAGTTATCGTTGATACCACCAGCCATCCCAGTAAGACAGTACTCGCTGTATTCAAATAGGACGCATATTCCGAACGAAAGAAATATCGCAGATATGGAACTTTTGCATTTAAATCCATCCAGATTACGTCAAGCTATACGCCATAACGATTCGTGATTATTATTGTGGTTATTAAAAAGTGTCGTTAATAAATATTTCCTTGCCATTACGCTCGATTATTTCACAAAAAATTACGTACTTCGCGACGTTACGTTATTCCAAATCTTAATAATAAATTTTCGAACGAGATATTTATTTCCTTCAAATTCTTTTTCTCTTCTTTTTTTTTTTTTTTCTTTTTCAAGAATAAAACGAGCCGTAGCAATAATTTCTCTTACCCCGGTTGTCGCATATATCCTACCGAGAAGATATTATTCTTCGAATGATAAAGTCGTTACTTACGTCCATTTTGCGAAAGAACGAACGAATTCTTTGCAACGTAGATAAATTTTTATTTACTATAAAAGCTTTTTACATGTTCAGATTTAAAAGCCCTTGGGCACATCGACCGATGACGAAACAAACGATATGCAAATACGAATCGATACGCGAATCGAGCTCGATCTACGAGTAGATAACCTTTATTTAGCGTTATTTTTATGTAAAGTTAATATTCGAATATTTTTTCATGAAATCTAATATTAAGATATACTTTCATAAAATCGTAAAATCCTACTTTCTGTAAAATATCAATAACCGACATAACATTCAATGGATATATCTGTATGAAGATATATATATATATATATATATATATATATAAAATAAAAAAAATTACAACAAACGTTCACGCGCATTTCCTCGGCAAACCACTGAATACATATAAAAAAAAAAAAAAAAAAAAAAAAAGACAAAAGTTGAAACGTTTAATTAGGAAAGTAAATAATTATCGATAAGTACTTTTTAATGTACTTTAAATCCTGTACGTCGTGCACTAGATTTAAAAAAAAAAAAAAAGAAAAGAAAAACAAATAAAAAAAATTACATCCAATCTTATTTGTATGTCATATCTTAAATCTTGAAAAACCCAAAGTATCACGATTGTGAAGTTAAAATTAGTAAGTTTAATTACATTCTCTATCCTGCCATCTTGCCAACTTTTAATCTTTTCGTGAAAACGTAACAAAAGAAATGATTAAAATTAAACCAGTTCTTATTCTTATCGTCGCACTGTAATTGAAAGTTTCAATATAGTATAAGAATTCCATTGGCAAAACCCGAAGATGCTCGCCGCTGTTACTACTTTCGCAGTAGTTCGAGTCGATAACAAAGATGACCTCAATCAAGTCTTTCAAGCTTAAAGGGACGAAGAAGAAGAAGAAGAATAAGGAGTATGGTTAAGTCGAACGCGAGTTTCAAGATCGTTTTCTTTTTTTTTCTTTTTGTTTTTTTTTTTTTTTTTTTTTTTTTTTTTTTTTAATCATTCAACCTCCTTCGAAATTTTTATATTAGAAAATCGAACGTAAGATGCATTTTCTTATGAATCGACGAGACATCTTGAAACTCGTATCAAGTTTTAATCGCGAGTTTTGCTCGATATTTTGATTTCGAGTGTACTCCCTTCCCTCTTCTTCTTCTTCTTCTTCTTCTTCTTCTTCTTATTTCAACTATTTTCCCTTTCATTCTCCAATCATAAATTCATTCGATTATGCATTGTCAATGATCGAAAATATCCAACCGACGTTGTTCCTACCAGATATCAAAAAATATCAACCCTATCCATTCCTCTTTCTTTCCTTCTTTCTAAGAAATATTTTAACGATTGTCAAACTACAGGAAGGATATGTATATTTTTTAATTCAAAATTGATTAAAAAAAGAAGAAAAAAAAGAAAAAAAAATATATGAACGGATATTTTACTAGACAATAGAATTCATTTTGAAATCATAAGAATCACAGACGGGTGTCGTGAATTAAAAGAATCTTTTACTTATTCGTTTTTTTTCAAGATTTCCTTTTTGCTTACAATTTACAATGATCAGATATCTCGTACAGATATAGATTATAATAACGATGAATTATTGCTTTCGGATAACAAAATGAATTGCCGGTTTCGTATAACAAAATGAATTTCAATGGTCAGATCGTTGGGATTTTTTTGCTCTAAACATTTTTTTTTAATCGAGAGGATTCTGCTATCTTTTCTCTCTCTCTCTCTCTCTCTCTCTCTCTCTCTCTCTCTCTCACACACACTCCCTGTCTCATACATGTACATGAGTGTGCATCCCTCTTTCTTCATTTTAAAGGAATCTCTTGGACATCATTTTCCTTCTAATTAGAATAACTCTCATCCTCTGGTTCCACCGTAGTTCGATCTGCTTCGTTACTCCTTAAATCTAATTCAACTTCCTCCTCGTCTTTCTCGAGATTTGGCTCTGACGGCTTCGGGCTCTGGTATCCCAAAGAGTAAGTTCCTTCGTTCGATATTGCGGATGTTGGCAAATTGATATTGCAAATTTCTCTTTCCTCCTCGAGCATATCACAAATTCTATTGATTGTCTTGGACCATACATATCCAGTCGTCCTTGCTGACAGGCTCGTTATTAACTGTACACGTCCAAGTATGAAAAATTAACTGGCCATGGGGCTCACAAGCCCTGCCTTGTTCAAAAATCATTCGCTTAGCAATAATCCTTGATTATTATACTTTCCAAAATATTCAAGCGGTATCATACTTAAACGATAAAACTTGGTTTTGAAATTGGATTTCGTTAGGAGGACGCATATGATTCGATTATGGCTACATTGAGAAGAAAATGGAAATTAACGTATTTCCTCAACCCATCCCACCCCCCACCTCGCTCTCTTTAAAAGAAATTTTTACAATACGAATTCATGAAAACGATAAGGAAAAGGAATTTTGTTTCTCTCTCTCTCTCTCTCTCTCTCTCTCTCTCTCTCTCTTTCTCTCTCTCTTTGCGATTCTCTACAAATTTTAATCTTCATAATTAAGGATTAAGCTTTCATTGATAAGATTAAATTGTTATTGTCCTAAACTTGGAAGGGCCATCAGCGTTTGCAAGAAAATTATAAAATATAAAAAAATAAATACCGAAACCTCTGACCAAACTAGAAAGATAGACATATCTATTAAAAACAAAAACAAAAAAAAAGATGGGAGAATAATTTATGGAATCTATGACCTATTCGATTTTCTTTTAGAGTTATAGAAACTTTTGTATGTATCGGCAATTCGAGTTTTGGGAAGAATAGAAAGAATCATCAAGACGGATTGACATTAATCAATGAGGTAATTATTTCGAACGGTTTATTCACAGATAGTCGAAGTAAAACGGCTGCAAACTGACGCAAATCAAATTTGACAAAGATCAAATGGGATATTATAATTATCGCGTATAAACGTTTTGTTAATCTCGTTACGCGCACAAAAAGAATGTTAGTTCGTTCGGTAATAACGAATAAACGTTAATTAAAATCATAGCGTAATTTTCTTTTTTCCGTAACTACTGAAACTCATTAGCACGAAATACCTTTAATTGTTTCCGATCTTCTGGCTTATTTAATATAATGTTTACATCATAGCCAGCTTAATTAAAGATCGACGCACACACCAACTGTATAAACACGTATTACTCCTCCCTTTGCTAATTTACCCATAGTATTTTCATGCGCTTTGTTAACACACGACTTTAAGTACATACATCACGAATAAGCAACGTTTTCCAATTATACGTCCTACTAACGACGAAGAATATCGTTAAACCACATATGCAAACAATTCCCCCCACTCTTCCTCGCGTTCGATCAAAAAGAAAAATCAATTTTCTCAAAATTTGAAATTTTATTTATTCGCGTAAAATTAATCGACCGATTAAGAAGAGGAAAGAAAAAAAAAAAACAAAAAAAAAAAGGAAATATCCCCCGAAATTAATTATTCGACGAAGATACAGACAGTCCCAGTTTTCTGTCCGCTTAAAAATCTCGTACTGACGAGATTTTTATAAATGTCATCTATGGAACGAAATAAAACCGATGGAACGTACGCGTACCAGCGAGTAAATTAACGAACTAACTCATTTTCGTATTGTTATCGTAAATCGAACGTTGACTCGTAACTTCGCCCGTTACACACGCGGGATCATGATTTACAAGATTATCAAATTACATTACTCGCGCGTTCAAAATTTTCCGAGACAGGTACGTAGAATGACACGATAATCCGTACAAGCCATTCTAAAGTTCATACGCGTAGATAAAATAATTAATGTTCGTCATCGTCACCGTCATCATCGTCAGCATTTATTCGTAACTATAGTTTTACTCAAATCGATCATAGTTTCGTTATTCTTTTCTATAGGTGAAATATGATAAGTTGATACGTTGATAACGAAAAGAATAGAAAAGAAAAGAAAAGAAAAGAAAAAGAAAGAAATAGATTTGAGAGGGATCGACGATAATTGTTCGTCTTACGGTAGTTTTATCTAAAACGTTGTTAATAACATTAAAACGTTATCCAATTAAACGCAAACTCGTACAATCGTACGTATACATAACTTGTGTAGATACCGTCTGTATTTTGTTACATCAAGAGCTCGTATACTCACAACGAATAATTTTACAAACTGCTGTAGTAAGAAGACACTGGTAGGATATATCAAAGTAACAGCGACCTCCATTAGACGCGAAATAATCGCGAGAGATAGCAAGAAACCGGTTAGCACGAGCAGTAAAGCAAATTGAAACGTTCCGAGCAATATCTACGACAACGAAAGGAAAATTATTAAATTTATTGAATATCTCTGAGACGATAAAGACCATCGATTCGAAACCTCTTCTCTCTCTCTCTCTCTCTCTCTCTCTCTCTCATCGCTTTAACCTAAAAGAAAGCCTTTAGGCGAAATAAATAAATTCACTGAGATGGAGAAATGCGGTAGTTTTATATACATATATATATATATATATATATATATATATATATATATATATATATATATAAATAAAGCTCCAAGGATATCATAAAAGTATCAATTTAATTAAAAACGTTTTATTAATAATAAAAAAAAAAAGTCTCACGTACGTCTCTCACGACACGTAATGACTCGTTAAATGAGTCATGTAAACTTCCGAACCGATCGATCGTCCCTTGCCTTTTATCGTTTTCTTCGAGAAAAATACTATAAGGGGAAGATTAAAAAAAAGAAAAAAACAAAAAAGAAAAAAGACGGAATAAGATAAAGAGAATGAAATAAAAGAGAGAGAGAGAGAGAGAGAGAGAGAGAGAGAGAGAGAGAGAGAGAGAGAGAGAGAGAGAGAGAGAGAGAGAGAGAGAGAGAGAGAGAGAGAGAGAGAGAGAGAGAGAGAGAGAGAGAGAGAGAGAGAGAGAGATCACCTAGAAAGATGAAGAATGGTCTTACACAGAGGAAGGAAAGCATCGCTGATTTCCTTCTGTCAGATCGATCGATGGTTTTTTCTTTCCATGAGACGACGTCATCCGATTATTCATAGCTTGTATTAGTTATTCACAATGATAATATTTGGACTTCCGATTTTTCTTGTTATTGTAAAAAAAAAAAAAAAAAAAAAAAAAAAAATAATAAAAAGAAAGAAATATTACACGCGCGATGTGATACGACTGAATTTTTGTTCTTTTTTTCTTTTTTTTGCTGTTTGATTTCCTTCACTCTGTCGTTCGTGTTCAGTCCAGCCAACGGCACTTAAAGAGAAAAAGTCGTATTCCGGCGCATCGTACTCGCCATTTCTTGGATGACACCCAACATGTCTCCTCGTCGGAGAAAGCGAAACATGAAATATGAGAAATGGTATAGTTCGTCCAAATCGTTTGACTTTTTTTTTTTTTTTTTGAACTTGCCATCCAAGATGCTACTCGAAAAATCTTTACGTTATCGCGTGAAATCGAATATATCGAGATATCGAACAATTCTTTTTTCGAGACAGTCGAGTAATCCTTCATCCTCCCTCCTTCAGTCGTTTTCTTTTCTTCTCTCGTACTTTTAAATTGTTCATTGTCGAATAAAACTAGTATTATTATTTCACAACTAGTATTAAAATTTCAAATTGATGTAATTTGAAACATTATGAAAACGTACCGAAATGTGCAGCTATTCGCCCGGTAGTACTTGCGTTACATGATTTATAATTAGATTTCGATATGATCGCAAGTAATACCGACCCAGATCTCACCGCGTGGAGGTTGCTGCACGTTGAGATCCACGAGGTAAAGTAACATATTAATTAGTCGCGTTTAATGAATCACTTCTATCGAGCTGAACGAGGGTTCATCAATCGCAACTTTACCCAATCCTAACCGTAAGAAAAAGCCTGGATTCTTTATCGATTGTCTTAAACATATCTTCACAAAGTTCTACGCAACTATGCTTAATTAATTTTACGTGTACAAAACTGACGCGTTCGGCGTTGTTATTATAAATCGTATAATTCTTGGTAATCTGCAAAGCGTATGATCATTTAGTACAGAATAAGATAAAAAGTGTATGCGTGTGATATTAAATGTGTTTATGTGCGCATAGAGAATACCCATGGGTGTATGTATATATGTACATATACGTATGTGTGTGTGATGTGTATATATATATATATATATATATATATATATATATATATATATATATACATATATGCTCCAGTATAGAACTCGTATTTGATACAAAATATCGATCGATCACAACTATCGACGCGATATTATTAATCGGAGCATCGTTATCGGGAGATAAAAGTATCGGTATTATGAAAATAAAGTCGGAAAATTGGGAAAAAAAAAAACAAGAAGAAAAGTACGACACAATAGTTCGTCGAGGGATCTTACGAGAGGACGATTTTATTTTCGCGAATATTTTTTAAACGCGACGATACGCCGACTTGCGAACGCGGCCACTTGAAAATCGCGTGTTCAGCTATCGATTGATATATTGGAAGAGGGCATACGTTAGAAAAAATATGCTAATTACCTGCAATTATGCGGAGCGACCAAACACCGTATACACTCATTATCACGACCAAGATGGCGACTAGATCGCCGACAAGGATGCTAAGTGGACCCCGTAGTTCGATTACGTAACACTATCGTTACAGGTATGTACATCGCGAGTCAATTCAAATACTAACGTCTTCGATTAAAAATAATAAAGATATATATAATATAATTTTTTTGAGAAGTACGAAAAGCGCGACAAATGCAATCAATTCGAATTTTAAATATAAACAATTTTCTAATGACATGATGATTACACTTTATAAATATATAGAAACGTAAAATAGACACACGCGTGTATCACGCGTACGTAAATGCATTACTCGAACGATAAATATGTATATACCAATGATTTCTATATTACGCCTGAAACAACGAATAATTAATAAATCGAACAATTCATAGAATTTACGTATTTATGTGCATGTATACTCTACGTAGACGGGATACAACTATCTTGTGAATATTTGAAAAAAAAAAACAATGCTTTGTCCGAATTTTTATTTACAAATATCGAATGATACGTCATTTATAACCTAAGTAATGCGTATAATAATTCGACAATGATCGGATATAATCGGAAATGCTCGACTGTCGAGAAAAAGAGGAAGAAACTGAAACGACATGTGATGTGTGTGTATATATATATATATATATATATACGTATGTATATATATATAAATAGCGAAATAATACATTGAATGTAAATAGCAGTAGAAATAAAAAAGCGGCCACGAAAACGTAGTAGTAGGTAGAGGACATATAACTTCGGACCGAAACCTATGTACCTATATAAAATACTACCTATATACCAACATAAAACCTAATATAAATTCCAAGAACTAGACTGGCATTCGCATATGCATATATATATATATATAATAATCTATACAATTTCTTAGAAAATACCTGTTCTTAATGAAAAAGTAGCGACGAAAAAAAATAAATTCACATTTTTACACACGGACAATGACACGCGCACACGAACTCGACTAAATACAATACACGTTCGAATAGAAGCTTTTCACACACATACATATATCTACGTATACACACACAATGCTTTGAAGTGGATCCAAACTTCCGATCGTAATATAATACGTTTATAGGTTATCTTTTATTTTCTTTTCAATTATCGAGAAAATATTTTAAAAAGAGAATGTACCATTGATCCTTTGCCCGATGAATATCCTCTTACGGTAGGATCATGAAGAACAATGCACTAACACTTGACTTTGTACATTTCGGTGCTCTGCTACCCCAGCTCGTGGAATTCACGAAAATCTGAAAAATGTGAAATCGATTAGTAAAGGATAAGATTAAAAGTGTGTATATATGCTTACAGGGAATATACATATGTGTGTGTAGTATATATGTGTATGCGCGATCGTATATAAAAATCGAATATAATACGCGGAGTATCGATCGGCCGCAAGTGTCAATGAAAAATTATTAATCGTGAGATCAGTGTGAGAGAAATATCAGTATTGTGAAAATAAGGATGAACGAAAGAAAAATAAGCTTGAAGAAAAGATACGACACAATAGTACCTCCGGGGGGAACTACGAAACCCCGATATTATTTTCGCGAATATCTTTTAAGCGCGTTGAGGGCCCAACTTGAGAACGCAGCCTCATGGAAATCGCGCGTTTAACTATCATTTGGTATATAGGGAAAAGGGTGTACGTTGTAAAATAACTATTAATTATCTGTAATTAACGAGAGCGAGATACGGACCCATGTTGGACAGGTACAAACCGGTACGACAGTGGCGACATCTACATCATGAAAAAGGTTAAACGATTCGTCTGGCGCATGCGGACTGAGTCACCTTATATACACTATATATATATATATATATATATATTTTACGCGCTAATAAATATATGAATATCTTTGAACATATCATTGAAAAATAGCATAAAAAATAATATCCGATCGCGAAAAGTTATTGAAAACTTGTCTTTGATCGTCCGATATAATAATTATATTCTATTGAGTTATATAAAATAAGTTCCCGCTACGTATATACGAATTCCCGCGGGATATACGTATAGCTTTCTTCTTTCCACTTCGGTAGTCAAAAAGTAATTTATATTAATAAATCGAATAATCGAAGAACGTATCTTTTTTCTCGTTATTATTAATCTCTCTATTAAATGTACAGTAATAATAACATTTCATTGTATTCGCCTATAAATTGATCTATGAGTATTATTTAAAAAATAACTTGTACTCGGGATATTTATTATGGACTCGCGATGGTAGGTTAGAAGGTCTAAAATCTCTTGATGGAGAAGCTGAAACGAAAAAGTATGGATTGTGTAACAAGGTAAGAAAATAAAAGGATATTTTACCCTACATTTCCGAACGTTACTAACCTATATAGATTCTGAGAAAAAGTATTAACGCACCGACCGATATTATTTCTTAAAGAAATACGTGTATTCAATGGCAAAATATCATTGATACAAATCTACACACTGACCATTCAATTGTTATGTTACGAGTAAGAGAGATACGATATATAATAGGTGGACGTTAACGTAAACGAAATGAATCTTTTTGTAATCATTTGAAAATCTACCTTAACGATGTATAATACATTATGTTTATCGCAACAACGATATATCATGTATATTTCGACCAATGAAATCTTAAGGATTATATATGTGTACGAATAAAAGAGCGCTTAATTAAAAATTAATATAAAATTAATTCGGTAAAAACTCGCTATTAGGGGCATTAAATCGTAATATTTGGAACGCTCATTGAGATCTGATACGTTAAGGGAAATTCTTAACCTTATTTAAATCTATCTTGTGTTAAAGATATTTTAGCATACGAAATGTTTTTTTATTCGGATCGAAGGTAAAGCGCTTGTGAGTATGTTAAAAATAATGAAATCGAGTCATTGAACAAAAAAAAAAAAAGAGAGGATGGGTACACAGACTTCAAAGAGGTAAGACAATGTTATTCGTATTTTATTTATTTGTACATCTTATCGATTGTGATATTTCGAAAGATACGAGATAAACAGCAAGAAAATAAGATAGACGTATATGAGAATGACACGTTTCGAAATAATCCGAATGGATTAACAACGAAAAGTATCGGAACCGTTTCCCGTTCGTATTAAGCGATTTTCGTCGAAGAAGTTTTCTCCTCGATTATTTTCTCGTTCACCTTGGCATCCTTATCGTTTCTCGTAAATCTAGGTTTCATGGTTTCTTTAGACATTAAGCTCATTTTCATGTCTCCCTGTTCCTTTTGATTTTCGACAACCGGGCCAGCCTGACGACCCATATCCATGAGTTGCATTCCCGAACTCATATCGAAGTACATATTTGGAGTTTGATCATGGCTGAAACGAGCCGAGGTCTCCAATGGTTTATAGTTCTTCATATCAGTCTGTAGTAGTAAATTTTGTTAATTTAATTAATATGAACATTTAAGACGGCGTAGTTACGCGTTTAGACCAAATAATCAGTGGTTATTTACCATATCTTCTTGTTGCATTCCCTCCTTACTTCTCGCGGTCTGCATACTGATGACCAATGGATAGCTAGATGGCTGAGAAAGAGTAGACATTTCCGGGTTATAGCGAACTGACGATGGTACGGTAAGGGTTGGTGGGACAGATGGAGGATAGATGACCATTGGTATAATCTTCGTGCCCTTGTCCTTTAAATGAGTCCTCATGGAAGATCCATCAGTTGAGTGTGCTGGATGCGTTTGTTTGCAGCTACATTCGGTATGGAATGGTCCTGTCTGTTGATACGTTGATCCTGGTAGTTGGATGACCGATTCCGATTGCTGGTAGTTAGCTCCGTAAGGAATCGATGGTACTTGAACATAAGTACCTGGATGGCAATTTTCCTGATTTGTCACTATAACAGGATTCGGCACAACGACGACTTTCTCTTCGTAGGGTTGACGAATCGGAGCCACTGGTACTAAGTTGATAGTTTCGACAGGCTTTGGGGGTGGACTTACGATGACCTCCGTGTAAGGTTTTTGTTCCTCGTTATCCTTCTTGTCTTCGGTCACAACCGAAACGGAAATTTCCGATTTATGCGAGTGTTCGGGCTGAGGAGCTGGCTGAGGAGCTGGTTGAGGAGCTGGTTGAGGAACTGGCTGATAAGCTGGTTGAACATCTGGTTGAACATCTGGTTGAACATCTGGTTGAACATCTGGTTGAGGATTTGGCTCGGGGATTGGTTGAGATGCAGGCTCGGAAGGTGGCAGGATAATTTTTTCAGAATGGACAGGTTCGGACAATTCTAAGTCTGACTTAGATGGCAACGTGATGTGAAGAGATTGATGCGCTGGCTCGGGTAATTGGGCGGATGGTTGAAGAAAATTAAGGGTTTGAACGGCCGCTGGATTGTTGGGTTGAGGCTGTAGGAACTGTACGGTGTGGAGGGTCGGTGCTGGTTGAATGATGTTTAATGTTTGAGGTTGCTGAGGTGGCGCATGGATAATATTCACGCTCTGAGGACTGTTTGGATGTGCTTGTACTTGCTGAGGAGACGAATAAGAACCTTGTTGAGGGATTTGTTGAATGGCTGATTCTGGAACGTTCCCTTCCTTGTTCTTGCAGGCACATGGTATCTGAACAGGTTCGTTGGTTCCAGGCCGGATTTCCACGCAGAAAGTCGTAGTGGATTTCTTCGATCGATCCTTTTCATCGCCGATCTCTTCGATCTTCGGTACCTCCTTCACGAGTTTCGTATTCTCGGCCAAAGATTTCTTCTCGGAAATTTTTGATACTGGCCCAGCTACAGCAAAAGCCAGTACCAAAGTGAAAAGGAACTCCACGATCGTAAGACGCATGATTCTTCTTTGTTTTCGAACTGTTGTTAAGAGATCGAACTAAAGAACCGAAGTGAAGACGAACGATTCGACCCAGGTTTTTAAAGAAATCACTGCCACATATATTTTGCTATCTCATGCGAAATATTGGTATGCAGGTTTGCACAATCGTATACGCATCGAAAATGCATGCACGGTGTCATATCGATGACACCTGGGTTTTCTTTTCATTAGGTTAATTGTGCCCATTTCGAAACGGGAAATTGCTGCGCATTGGAATCGTGAAATGCGTAAATCGAATAATATTTTTAATGCGTGAGTAAAATAATATTTGGCGTTTATTTCTTGCGTAAATAATAACGATGAGAATTTTGTATTTATATTACAAAATTTCTTCCTCACGCACGATATGAGAAAAAGATTTCATTTCGCAATACAATAACGCATTATTTCGTATATTGTATCAGGATATATTGAAACAAATTTTTAAAATCAATTATTTACGGCTATAATTTTTTTATTTACAAATTATCTGTTCTCAAATAAATTATATTTATATATATAATATATAGTCTAAGGTGCAGTCGTTTGAAACGTACGAAATATCTTTAATTTGGAATTGAGATTAATTTTATACGTTTGTTGATTGAACTAAGAATTTAATAATGAAACTTGTTCGAAATATTTCATTTACGTCTTGGACAATGCATATATTTACACTTAATCTATTTTCTTAGTTTTTTTAATAAATATCTATATATCCTCTCGATAAATCTTATATAAAAGTAAATGTCAACGAGGGTATATATTGTAAGTAAACGAATTATTCTAATACGTCTGTATATTCTCAACTTAAACACTATCTTCCTTTTCTTTGACTCTCTCTCTCTCTCTCTCTCTCTCTCTCTCTCTCTCTCTCTCTCTCTCTCTCTCTCTCTCTCTCTCTCTCTCTCTCTCTCTCTCTATCTCTCAATCGTAATCAAAAGTTTTTATTTTATAGGAAACAATATAGATAAATTATATGAAGTGTTGTATATTTAAACCAAAGATGAAAAATATATAAAACTACTATCTCCAAAATACGATTTATATGAAGATAGAAAATTGTTAATATTAAAAACGAAAAAAGAACAACAAAAGGGTTTTATGCGAAACATATTTTTGTTTTTATTAATTCTTAAATTTTATTCTATTATAATATACATAAAGTGATATTTAAAGTTTCAATATACATTAAAACTTTCGGCGTATTATATATATATATATATATATACTATGTATATATATATATGTATATGTATATGTATATACATCGTTACATCGAGTAAGCAAAGGACAATAAAGTAGTCTTATTATCATCATCAATTCTCTGTCATCATCGTACTCTCCGTAGAATCACTCGTGCTAGTTGGTTCTGTCGATTCGATAGGAGGATTTTCAATGTCATCTAAAATATCGGGATCAAACTTTAAAGAACTTCCTTTGGCAGCGTCATATTCGACGTTGAACGTATTTAACGTTTCCATGGGAAATAAATTATCTTCCTCGTTACTGGTAACGTCATGCCAGCCAAAAAAGTCGTCATCATCTCTCGTAGATTCTTTAGCACTGTAATCTTTACTGGGCGTTAAACTCTCAAATAATTTGTCCCGACGAAACTGCCAAAACGAGGGTTTGAATTCTTTTCGTTCGTAAAACGATTGATCTCTATCGATAAATCGCACAGTTTTCGGGACGTTAGATTTCTTGAAAAAATCGTAATAATCGTTACGTTCGATCTGTTCTTTTCGAGACAGCTTGGACGTGTCGACGTCCGATGTCACGGAATCGATAATCTTCCCTTCCGAAGGATTGTTTCTGAAAAAGGAATTCGCATCGACGTAAGAAACGGATTCATCGATATCCTCTGAACTATCGGGAGGAATCCTCGATTCTTTGAGTAAACCCGCGGAATCGAATCCCTCGAGGATCGACGTATCGTCCTCGGGTTCGAACGAGTTTCTATCTTGATCGGCGCGATGGACGACTAGAAATTTTTTCGACGACTGATAATCCTCGATATTTTTTGGCGATAACGATTCGACCCTGCGATAAGGAATCTCATTCATGCCATTCGATCGATCGACTTCGTACTTTCGTTTGTTCTCGACATTCCTTATTGCGTGATGATCACCAAAACCGTGGAACTTTCGAGGTTGATAGTTTCGACTCGGTGATCTGTCGTTACTGTCAGAGTTTGTCATTAACATAAAGGGATGTTTGTTTAACGTTCCTTCTTCGTTTGATGAAGCGGTGGAAGTCTTAGAAGCCAAATAAGGATCGAACCTTCGTGATTCTCGATCCTCAAAGGGATCTTCGTGTTGGTACGGATTTCTCGTTCCGGATATTGAGACGTCTGTGGGATCGTCACCTCCGTTTCTCGATGGGTGTCCGTATTTGTTGAAAGAATAAGACGTTGACATTGGGCTCGAGGGAGCCCATTCGTCGTAGGATCTTTCAGCGAAATCAAGATATTCCCTATTTCTCGGTACTTCGTCGTAATTTTGCCTCGGGTACCTTAAAAAGGAAAAAGGAAAAGAAAAGAAAAACAAACAAATAAATGACACGAATCCTAATCACTTACGTTTATTCGTCTATGTCAGATCATCGTATGTTTTTTTTTTTTTTTTTTTCGTTTTCTATTTTTTCGTTCGGCAAATTGTTTTTTCTTTTTATATTTTATTATGAAACCTCTTATCAAGGGGATACGGGCAAGATGTCAGACCAAATGGGGGAGGAGGGATCTCTCTCTCTCTCTCTCTCTCTCTCTCTCTCTCTCTCTCTCTCTCTCTCTCTCTCTCTCTCTCTCTCTCTCTCTCTCTCTCGTCGTTTAATCTCTAAATTTGGCGAACGGTTTTGTTTTCTCTTTTTGTCCTGTTTTCTTTCTTTCTTTTTTTGTTTTGTTTTTTATTATTATTAATCCTCTTACCAGGGAGATGACAAGGTGTCTGCCCATTCTCGATTACACGAGGTACAGGAAGCATGTTTTGGAAATCTCGTTCTTGCGTTATTCCAATAATAATTCTGCGATCCACAAACTACGTCTGCAAGCGCGCAAAAGAAAATGGTCCTAACGGAGATGGCAATAATCCACGTCATATTACTTACTTATGTACCAGTGCCGAATGACACTCGCGTATTTATAAGCTCTCGTCCTCGTACGATCGTAAACGAGATTGTTGTGTGATTCCAATGGGAAATATTTTTTTCCTTATTCCTTCCTTCCTTCCTTCCTTCCTTCCTTCCTTCCCTCCCTCCCTCCCTCCCTCCCTCCCTCCCTCCCTCCCTCCCACCCTCCTTCCCGTTTCTGTTCATCTCATTTTTCGAGAACATTGTGCAATATTATTGATCGTAAAATTTGTTTATATTTTTTCTTTCCTTCCATCCTTCCTTCTTTCATTCTTTCTTCCTTTATGTATTTATTTATTTTTCCTTTTCTTCTCATACTTCCGCGATAATAATTACAATTGGAACCGAGTGTAACGGAAAACATAATTGATCGTACCGCTTCCTCGTATTATACATATCATACACGCATAATCGACGATATGATTCGGTGCGCATATTAAATCTCCATTTAACGGAGTCCAATGGATAATCATTATTTATCGAAGGAGTTCAAGCGATATGCGTTTATTCGATTCCAACGAAACAATAAGAATATTTTAAATCATTTGGAAATTCAATGCATCGATTTAGATAATAATAACGGTATTATTAGCGATTCGCATTTTCATTTTAATTCGTAAATCTCCAAAGAAGTTATTTGATTGGTTAACAATGGAGATATTACCAAGTGGAATTGGTGTATCGAGCGATTTTTTTCCTTTTCTTTTTTTTTTCTTTTTTTTCTTTTTCTTTTTCTTTTTCTTTATTATTATATCCACGTCGCGCATATCTATTATAGCCGTTCGATCCTACGTGTCAAGGATAATTATACGCGAATTCGCGATATTACGCTTATTGTTCGGAATAGTGCTAAACCGCAATACTGCACGTAGCTAATCTGTTTCCCGATTAGATTATCAAAACGTATGCCTCATGAATATGTGATAAGGCCGTCGGACGATATCTCTGTTTCGTTGGTCCAAAAAAAAATCGGACATTTTATCATCCATATAATAATTATACATATACATATACATATACATATATATATATATATATATATATATATATATATATATATATATATATATAAAGAGAAAAAAGAACAGAAAAATGAAATGTATATATTTCATTTGTACATTTATCTTAGAAATTTATTTTATACATCTGATTATCATTTATTTATTTGTATTAATTGTTTTTTAAAACAAACAGGCAGGATGCGGGCGATGAAATAATATCGAAAAAATCTCTCTTGGTGGTCAAAGAAATCATTCATTTTCTGAAAGAACGTAAGTTTCTTATAAAACGTCGATCGATCATTTTTTTCGAATAACATTATAGATAATACATATGAAATACATTTAAATAACATGGGTGAAGAACGATATTAAAAGAAAATATAAAAATAAAAATAATCTTTATCTTTAAGACGCACGAGAGGAAGGCCTATTTCGTAGAGCAGGACGCCGTAAGCTCAGACATCGAATCCTGAATTCGTTGAAAAAGGGAGAAAAGCCACAATTCGAGCTCGGCGATGATGTCGCTCTGGAATGCGCTGCTGCTTTGCAACTTTTCTTAAGCCGTCTGAAAAAACCCGTCATGCCGCAACACGTTCAGGAATTAATTTTGGGTCGTTAGAAAATAAGTTATCAAAAAGTTTAACACACTCCCCCCTCCCCCTCTCCTGTGGAGTTTCTTAGCCCGATTGTAATTCTTCTTTCTTTATTTGAATCGATCGATTATGATTTATTCGTTTATTCCATCTATTATCTCGATCTACTTCTTTATCTCGATCCTTTCTAACGAGGAAAAAACTCAACCTTTAACTTTTTCTTTCTTTTTTCTTTTTTGTTTTATATATCCTATGTACTACAACATCTCGTAAGTAAATATGTATAATACGAATAATGAAAAAAAAATATTACGATGAACCAGCATCTATATAAAATCCTTACGAAATGATTGAAACTCGTCGTTCTAAATACTTCGACTCTTCGCACATCGTATTTCGCAAAGTAAAACGTTATTGCGTATTATTTCATCGTTTCGCAGTCAGCAAATATATATCGAGAGAGGGAAATACGTAAATTTTGTAATCGTACGTGCCGATGTACGGTAAAAATGACAGTGCAGACATTTCGTAACGAGTTTATTAGTACATTTTGTAGAAACATGTAATGCAACACGAATATGAGTAATATTATTATTATTATTATTTCGATTAGCCGATAATCCTGGAGTAACGGCAGGTGTAGTCGCACGCGACGCCCTTGGTTTAATAAGGCAAGATGTCAGTGGTCGTCATAGCGAACTTTTAACTGATCTTCTAGACTTAATAAGACATTTGACACTTTCCGGGCCTGCTTCCGAACGAACAGAATTACAAGGATCTCCATTACCTATAGCTCTTTTACCCGTCTTCTTCACGTTAAAAGTAAGATCGTAGAAACGATGATCTCTTAATATGAATCCACGTAAACGATTTTATTCCACATAATAAAGCCAGCCGATCTAACAAAATGGAAACAAGTTGCTGCACGATTCAATGAGTTAATCACCGAGGCACCGAAACAATTACGAACTAATGAAAATCGTCGCTTTGAATCGATGACCACGACATCAAGATTCGATGAAAATGATCAAAACGTAACTTTAACACCGTGAATTCCGTAACGTTTAACAATCTCCATTACAAAATTCTTACGTGCCATATCAATTTAGGTGATTCTACATGAAACCGAATTAGATGAATCAACGAGATACGGTGAACTACCTATGATGCTATATCCTTTCAGCAGACTCACGGATAATTATAATCGATGTACGTAAGGCGACTAAAAGTTCTACATGTATTGTTCCTCGCTAATTTAAACTGTTTTCAGGCCACGCCGGAGAAATGGCACATATTCTTGCAACACCTTTACATTGGCCTCCCGCTGATAGATTGCATCCGTTTATATCACATACCGGTCGACAAATTAGAAGCAACGTGTGAATCTTCTTATCGGTTATTTATATTAATCAACATTCCTATAAATATGCAGTAAATAATTGTCTATAATTTTCATGGGCACATGGCTAACGGGTTAACAAAAAATTCAGTACATATGTGTTTAGTGCAAAATAATTCATGCAAATTTTTTATAAAAAATATATATATATATATATATATCTAATTAATTATTAATATATTTCTGTTTCGATAAAGAGACTTATTTTCATTTTTTATTAAATATCTCGACCCCAATTAAAGGGCCATAAGACGTAACAAATTGAGAAAAATCTAGCCGAAATAGTAGAGTACTGTTTATCGACGCATAAGCACCGGTAATAGTAAAGCCGTAGACTCTATCGATCGAGCAGTACACTCTGCCGATGATAGTAGAGATTTATTTTACCTATAATAGTAAAACTCATATATTACGCGGTAGATTCGTAAAGGTCTCACAATTAACAGCACCGTGCTTTCTTTTTAGAATATTTCAATTTATTAAATATAATGTGCTATTACTGTTGTATTAAATGATAATGCGATGGTAAAATATGAAGAGAAAGGATAAAAGTGAAAAGACGTTTGTTTTCAAATTTGTGTAATATAATAATAATCATTTTTCAATTTCTATAGAATACGCATTAGTGAAATTCTTTCATAGTTTATAATCACATTTTTGTCATATCGAGAACAACGAGTTTCAAAACTCAAAGCCACTTTGGAATACTTGGTCCCAACGAAATACAATAATGAACAATGATTTTTTTTACCCCCTTTATAGAAACGGGTTTCAAAAGAAGATTAAAAATGCTCAACGTTTTACACTTATTATGCTATCTTTTTACTGTGCAATTTTGGTATATAGTAATTAGACAATAATATCTCTATTACAATATAGAAAATGACAATGCAACAATTGTTTGTGATGACAACAAAAAGTCTTTACGATTAAGTAGCCAACCAATGAACACATGATTATTCCGCATCATTTATTCAACTACAAAGAAAAGAAAAAAAAAGTGGATAATATAAACTCTAAAGATTATGTCTGTAATACTTTTTCTTTTCATAAATAATTACAAAAAATATAACATACTTTAAATTACTTTTAATGTCGTCAACAACATTTATTATATTACTTGTGCAAAATCTAAAACAAAATTCAAGAAACTAAAGATATTTCTCCCTTTAACGACAGTGCTGAGAGAACAATGCTTCCAAAGATTTACAAATACTACACATTAAAACAATCAAGATATTCGATTACATTGTTGAAGCATATATATATATATGTATATATATATATATATATATATATATATATATATATATATACATATATACACACATGTACATATTTGCACAGTTTGTACTGTAGCTACAGGACGAGCTAGTATACGGTTGAAGAGATTTAATTATTTTAATATCTACTATGACCACGAAAACCACGATCGACTGGACTGTGTTGGTGATTTAGGAGATGAGGGTACCGATGATGATGGAGTCACTGATTTTGATGAATTTTCGGTGGCCTGATTTTTTAATCTCATCTTTTCATTTGTCTCTGCGTGCATTTTCTGTTCGTACTTCCGAACATCTTCGATAGTCATATCGTACCATTCATCGATCCACGCAAATGCTTGCCGATGACCCAACAGTAAAATATCTCTTATACACTGTACATGGACACATTAATACGTAACTATGTAATAAACGATAATATTATATATAAGTTAAATGAAAATGAGCTTTTCAAACATAATATAAATTACCCTGTGTATAAAATCTTCCACCCGAGTTTGCATACCCCACAATTCAAAGGACGCATTAACTAATTTATAGGAACACATAATTGGTTGTACCGTATCGCGCCAACCTTCAATTAATGGACCTCTGCCCGTTCGTTTAGATTGAAAAAACTTAGGATCCTATAATAAAATTATATTAAGATAATCACTCTCTATCATAACAATTACGATATCGTGACAGTCAGTACGAATTACCTCTTCCTCCTTGTAATGTTTCGCAGATATTTCATCATAAGCAATATCAACATAATCGACTTCCCGGTGTATAAGTTCAATCGGAGATAAACCCAAACACTGCGTGTTTCACAAATGTTTAATAATTATTCTTATAAAAAGTCGTACGTGATATAAATATGTAAAGTTGGATACATACATTTTCTGTCGAACCATTGTTATCTTCGTATCTCGTTTTTATAGATACATTAAACTTAGGCATAAAGGAACACTACAAAACATATATTTATTAATAATAAATTATGACTAATCTCGCATGCTTAATACTTACAGTATATACTATAGTTTCCATCCATAGAGATATAAAAAAAAAGGAACGCATTAACGAATGATTCTTTTAACAATAATTTGATTATTATATTAAAAAAAAATATATATATATATACATATCCACGCGTATATTTACCTGTCATGGTAAATGGATAATAATTCCAAGCTTTTTCAGTCACATAAAATATTTTTGGTATTATAGATTGAATCCAATAAGGAAGTTTACTAAAATATAACAAAGAAATAATAATGATAAAAAAAAAATGATTGAAATATCGTAATACCGAGGAAGGAATACATTTAACGAATATCTTTTAATTACCTTGAGAGGTGAATTCTCTTTTCTGTATATTGACCCTTCCCATGTTCAGGATCTTCGCATTCAACATTTTCAACTACTTCAACTCCTTCATCTGAATCTGACTGTTCATGACTATGCCTTGCTATCATATAAAGTTGTCCAATCCGATACTGTGTAAAGAAACAAGTTAGAAATAATAAAAAGAATATTATAGCCCCTTGATAAATACTTTACCTCTTCCGTAGTGAGAGGCATGCATATTCGATATTCTTTCGTTAAAACCATGTTCTTACAAATACTTTCGTTAATGTTTTATAATAGAATTATTGATAAAACATTTGTTACGTGTAATGGTCCACCGACGAGCGTGTAATATTTAATTTATAAATGCACGGATGAAGGGTTGTTTTAAAAAATTCATAATCATTCGCGGAAAACAATCAATCACACACAATCTCTCTCTCTCTTTCTCTCTCTCTCTCTCAAAGTACGTCTCTTGCTTACTACGAAATCGATAGTTAAGTTGGCCAATATCGAGCCGACAAATGTAACTATTAGGATAAATCAAGAGAATTTTCTATATTTGTCGGTAAGTTTCGTTACACGTATAACCAACTTGGGCGAATACTTTATTAAGTTTGTAATTGCTCGTTTAAATTGACATCATCACGATCGATAACAGCCAATCGTAATAAATGTCGTTATGATAATATAAATAATGTGACTCGCTGATTGGTCCACGAGGTACGATACACTATGTACAATAGTGAATGAACATAACATAAAGTTTCTCTCAATGAACTTGATCGATGAACTTGTGGATACATAATATGAGCTTACAGTTATTATCGATATTTCAACGAAATCGAAATACTTTGTAACGGAAACGTAGCGTAGTTCACGTATTACGTGTACAATTGTACGTAACAAATTCGTCGTAATGTGGACAGCGAATAAATTTAGATAACCCAGCGTTGAATACCATATAATGGAGAAAGAAGGCTAGAAACAAAGGGAGACGAAGTTAGGGGACAAAAAAAAAGGTAGTCATAGGGTGCAATAATCATCAAACAAAAAGTTTGACACATCAATGGCCTATCAAACTTTCCGGCAGGAGTATCTGCAAATGCCTGTGGTAACTCGACTTTATACATCAGCTTGTGTCATCACAACTCTTGCCGTGGTTTGTAAAGCTCTTACACGTGTTATATCGTATTATAATCGAAACATTGGATAATGAGGTTATAGGACTTTATTATCCCTTTCAGCAATTAGATTTAGTTTCGCCGTTTCAACTGTACTTCAATCCCATTTTAATAATAAAACAATATCAGGTAAATATGCTCATATATAAGGAACAAATTTAACGTACAAGTTTTAAGTACTTATCAAGCGAGGATCTCTTTACTTTGCAGTTATGGCGTCTGATAACAACATTTTTATTCTTTGGGAATGTTGGCTTCAACTTCTTCTTCAATATGATTTTTACCTACCGATATTGTCGAATGTTAGAAGAAGGATCTTTTCGAAGAAGGACAGCTGACTTTGTAATGATGTTTATATTTGGGGGTATATGTATGATTGTATCCTTTTAACGAGAAATCATAAGATTCTAACAATATTTAACTATACGATATAGTTCCTATATAAATAATAGACATTTGCGTTTTTTGTCAACTTACTATTTTTGGGACATGCATTTACAATCATGTTAGTTTACGTATGGTCTAGACGTAATCCATTTGTTAGAATGAATTTTTTTGGAGTTCTAAACTTTCAGGTAAGTATATTTCTGCAATATTCCAATATATAAATATAATTTAAGCAATAAAAAGATAATCATTCTAAAGTAAATTAATTTTGATACAGGCGCCATATCTACCCTGGATACTTCTTGGATTTTCTATACTCCTAGGTAATGCTATATGGGTAGATCTTGTTGGGATGGCTGTAGGGCATATGTACTATTTTGCTGAGGATGTATTTCCACAAATAAGGGGAGGTTTCCGTATTCTTAAGACCCCACAAATATTGTGAGTATGGCATCATAAAAAATTTAATTTGTTATATACAAGTGTACGCAATAAAAATGAAACAGATAAAAGTTTGATTATAATGCGATAATATATCTTATTTATTTTTGTTTTATATTACTTTTTGATATTATAATATGTATTTTATTTTATGTACGTAGAAGAACATTGTTTGACGCATATCCAGACGATCCAGATTACACTCCACCACCTGAAGATCGACCAGGTGGTTTTAATTGGGGTCAAGGAGCTATGTTATAATTCTTTTTCATCTCCCTATTTCCACGAACCATCCATTGTTAATTAATATGTCAAGTAAATTTATGAATTTATATACATTTGTGAAATTTGAATTTTGTTTTGCAATTTTTACAATTACTAACAAAGACAAAGTGATTTGAGCATAAACATTTAGATATACGAAATATTTCGTATATACTGACTGTATTACAAAGACTTCCATCTGTTACCAGGGGTTACAATTTTTTTCATGAAATAAGTGTGATAGTCTCTATACACAAGATTACTTGTTTATTAAAATATTATATGTATTATAGAAGCAAAGATCGAAAATATTGAAATCATTTGTAGCGATACTATCTTGGTGGAAGCATTTATTTATACTAGCACTAACATAATATAAATAATATTTCCAAAGTACAAATCACATTAAATGTAAAGTGAAGAAACACTACATATTATTTTAAGTTTATTTATACTTATCTTAAATGTTAATATAGCTCTGGACTAGATACATTACCCATATGCTCATAATAATTCTACTGCAATAAAAATCGATCGTTACCAAATGAAGTAATAATTTTATCAATGATTGTTACTTTTAATAAAATATGAGTCAAACTGTATATAGTAGAGAATTTTCAATTCCACGAATCCTCGATAGCATTAATTTGTGTGATAATAATTTCTGAACTTTTTAAAGTTATGATAAAATTGAAACCCCTGATGTAAAAAATATAAATTTGCACTAACAATGTTTCATCATATTAATATCTTTTTTAACTCGCGTGTCTCATAATGTACCATAGGTATAATAGGTATTGCATACAAAACAAATGCTGCTACTTTACTTCGATATATTTGATGTTATATTGCAAATAAACTGCATGACATATGATGAATATATAGAATACATCACAGAGGTAAATACCTCTGGCCAGTAAACATTTTGTAATAAAGTGTTTCAAAGAAACTACTAAATGATATTGCACAATTAATACTATAAAATTAACAATCACACTAAATGAAAATAGGGATGCACGATTTCTGATGTTTAATATGAAAACATTGTGAAGCAATCATATTATAACAGAATTTGTTTTTGCTCACCTACTTGTTTTAGAATATGAATTTACACAATAATGAATATCAGTCTGATATAATATGGATTTTGTCAATAAAGTACACCTACTCATTGGTAAATACAAAATATCTATAACAATGTGTACATAAAAATAGGAACTATTAATTTTATCTGCGGTATGTTATTAAAGATTGTTCCTGACAAACATTGTTTAGAACATGGTAGTCATTACTGATGCTCACTTGAAAGTAATAGTTTTATGTAAGTCGAAACAATAAAAGCACTTTTTTACAAGCATATTACAAAGTTATAAACTTTGTTCGTTATGAATCACAAATGGAAACATTTAATAATTTGCTTTATAAACTACTTATTGCCAAATAATTCTTCATTCTATCTTTACATTTTTTTATATTTTCCATAAAATTATATTAATGTATTCTTATATAACACTGTGATGTATTCAAATTCTAAAAGAAAATAATGCATTTGTCATATATATATATATATATATATATATATATATATATATATATATATATATATATATATATATATATGTATATGCATATATATGTACAAATTCGAATTCTGATCTCATTATTGTGTTACAGTAAAATTTGTATTAACGAAAAGCCAAAGCATTATAATTATAATTTTTGATATTATATAAGAATATGATTAGTCGGCTTTTACTTTGAAGCACTTTTCATTCTATATTTATATTAAGAGACATATTTATACATATACTAAAGTTTTAATAAAAACTTTTTGGTTTAATGTTACTGTGGGTTATAGTGTACATTACTTATGATCAACATCCCTATTTCATATTTTTTTCTTTTTCTTTCTTTTTTGTAACTGTTTCATATACTTTCTTTATGTTTTTACTTTAAAAATAATTTAAGAAAAGGTTTTAACTTTAAAATGTAACTCAAATTCCATTCAAATATTTCTTATAACGATATAAGAAACTAATATTGTAATATGTGAGAGGTGATTTATAAAACCATTTATTTAAATTTAAATAATAGATGATCATCTTAATGGAATATAATAATGTATCACTAGATACATATATGCAATGATATGGGCTATAATACAATGATTAACGTTCTATCATACACATTTTCATATCAGATTGCCACCGTTGCTAAAAGCACCGTGATATCGTCAGGTTTACCACCTAAGAAAAATAACTAACTTAGTTAAATCTTAAACTGCGCACAAAATATGTCTGCATAATAATGTATAAATGTTTGTCTCGCAAACGCGCATAAGTATAAAATCTATAGATTATTTATAATATACTTTCATGTATCTAGATTCAATTAATCTCATAAAATGACATAGAAAATATAAAATAATAAATACCTATCGCGTCGATTCCATTTTCTCTTGCGCTTTGGGCAAAGGGTGACATAAATGCTCCATCGAAAGCTAAACTACGAGCCATCCAAGCTATCGAATTAGCAACACCCTGTATCTTCGTAGGGTCCCTTTCACCTTCGATCTTACGCATTTCTGTGACTAGCAACTGATCAGGAACATTATCGAATACACCGTCGGTTGCTAAAAGGATTACATCTCCGTCCTCTACTCCAAAACTGGAAGTATCCGCAGATTCTGGACTATAAAAAAAAAAAAAAAAAAAAGTTAAAAATGCATAATTTACACGACTACTTTCTTGTAATGCCATTAAGTAACATAATTTTTACCAGTACCTGTCACTAAGCACTAATCCGGAATGACCTGGAGGTGGCAGAGATAATTGAAATGGAGTATTGAAGTAATGTTGTTGCTCATTAGAACGATGAACGACTTCACCTTTCCTCACAACTACAAAACCACTATCTCCTATATTCGCTGCATAAATGCTGCTCGTTTCCTTATTCAGAATTATTACGCATGCAGTACTGCTACCTATAGACAATACACGTTTCACGTAACAACAGATCGATAAAATATCGTAATAACTTTCTACGAGTTATCAAAATTTTTCTTTTATTCCTATCAAGCGCGATACGATCGTTATAATACTTTACCTAAGATTGGTTGTTTATTTTCTAACAGTTCATAGTAACTACGCGCTAATAAACCAGCTGGTTCAGAAGGGATGAACCTGCCTATCGAGACTAGCCTTTCGCATGTCCTCATTAAAAAACTAGAAAATTCGCCTGGATCTATTCCATAGTGTCGCCAACCTCCTACACCATCGGCTACGCCTGCAAATTATACCTTACTATTAGACGGATAAAATAAATCGCTCAAACAAAAAGTCATAACGTTCGTCGTTTGAAAGTCAAAAAGATTGGGAGAAGAAAAATCGATAGGTTTAAATTGAATGAAAGAGGTTTCTTTTCCTTTCTTTTTCTTTTCAAAACGTTCACGTCGTTAAACACTTAATTATTTTATAACGACGAAATTACGAAACACGGTCTAAAACAATAGGAGAATTCTATTGGTCGTAGTATAAAAAGGAAAAGAAGAAAAAGAGGAATAAGACAATAGAGGAGAATAAAGAGTTAAACGATTAGCTATCTCCATTTTAATCCTGACGAGCACGTGATGTACGTGGTACGTAAGTTCAATACGATAGAGAGGAAAAAAAAATTTCCGCTATTTCCGTTAAGGATTTGAGCAACGAAATCTCGTCGTCGATCGTTCAATGGTATTGTAAACCGAATGGAAGATTCCAATTTAAATATTCTCTTGCAATCGGTTATTACGAAATCGAAGCGTAATAGATCTTTACGGTTAAACGATAAAAGGAAACTTTTATCTTTCTTTTTCTCTCTTTCTTTCACTCCTCTTTTCTTTTTTTTTTTCCCTACGTCGTCGACCAACGACGTTTCGTCAAGAACCTTACCAATTACTTCAACAGCCTTAAATTTGGCACTAAACCAAGCGTCATCCCCAAATTGTCCCTTTCTTATACGGCCCCGTGCAAAATCCTTAGGGAAGCCACACACAGCCGATACAAAAGATGCTTCTCGACGCTTGTTCACGTTGGGATCCGCGCATGCCGAATAATTTGATATGCTATTCCATATCGCCCGAGACAACAGCCTCCCGGTCCAATAAATGGACTGCATATTGTAAATACGAGGCTCAAAATTTCGTCGCGCACATCATCCTCCTCTAACGACGAGCCGACGAGAAATTTCTCACAAAAAAAGTCTTATGATCACTTTAAAAACATATATCGCGACATGTCTCTACATCTAATCTGTGACTCCCTGTGTATATATATATATATATATATGTATGCGTATATATATATATATATATATAATATATGTATATATATGATCTTCGCGTAGCGTGAGTGGCAGACACGACAGAATGCCAGGAGGGAAAAAAAAGGGTAAATCTCTCGTCCGATTTTCTCTCCCGCAACGCGACACTTCAACGTCGACCACACTCTGGCTGGCCTTTCATTTTCGTCTACGTCGAGGGAAATTCTAGAGAAGATCACGGGAGTTCGATAATAACGATTCAAACGACGCCACCACGTCGACGGTGGCGAAGGAAGGAAGCTCGTTCTTAAACACGTTTTAAACGTTTCACCGAGAGATGGCGCTCTCTCTCTTTCTCACAGAGCGGGAAACAAATCTTCGTTCGAACGAGCATCGGAATCTTTACTTATTCTCGCGCGATTCGATCTCTCGAAACGATCTAGATAGATCATTCGTCGTAAATTCGACGAACGTTACACGTCTATCTCTTCTCTCTCTTTCGTACGTATTACTCGCCGACAAGTTATTCGATAAACGCGAGCTATAGGTGACGAATCGTTAAGAGAACTTTGAAGTAAAAGCTAGAAAGTAGCGGCACGAATGGGGCTTCTTGGGGAAGGGAAAGTAAAGAGAAAAAAATAAAAACAAAAAAAAACAAAAAAAAAGAAAATAGAAGAAGCAGAAGAAGAACGAACGAACGAATGAACGAACGAACGAACGAACGAACGAAAGAAAGAAAGAAAGAAAGAAAGAAAGAAAGAAAGAAAGAAAGAAAGAAAGAAATGAGGAAGAGAGCGCGCCGTTTCAATATACTTACCGACTCTTACCGAGAGATAGGATAACGCGCGCGCACAGTGTGCGCAGGGTAACGCAGGAAAAGATGAGAAAAGCGAGAGAGGGAGCGGTTGTAGGTGAGAATGAAAAGGGATGGAAGGATGAAGGGGGAGGGGGGGAGCGAGCGCGCGGGGTGGCGGGGTACGGGGTGCGATTGACGAGGGGTATGGTCGGAGGGGAGGGGGGAGAGAGGAGAAGGTAAGGGAAGGGCGAGAGGAAGGGAACGACGGAGAACGAGGAAGTGGCAGTCGGAAGAGAGAGCTGGCGGAGTAGTCGGGCAAGAGCGAGCGCGAGTGGGGCGAGGTTGTTGCGGGTGAGTCCGAGAGAGGGTGGGTGAGGGTGACGAGGGTGACGAGGGTGAGAGGGGCTGTCGAGGGTGAGTGGGGTGGCGAGGGCGAGGGTACGTCCGTACGTACACCGTGAGAGAATCGATCTAAAACTAGGAGTCGCCGCAGTAACCGCTGGGAGGAAGCCACTGTTACAATTTGCACCCATATGCGCCAGTGAAATCTTAGATCGAATAATAATCGTATGGCGAGCTGCTCGAGAATGAGTAGTTGTACCCGCCGCTCGGTGGTTGCTCGCGTATGACCGGCGCGTTAATAGGGGAGAACGCGAACGGAAAGGAGAGAGAGAGAGAGAGAGAGAGAGGAAAAGGGAGAGGGAGAGGGAGAGAGAGAGAGAGAGAGAGAGAGAGAGAGAGAGAACGAGAGAACGAAAGAGAGAAAGAGAAAGAGAGTGGGTGGTCGAAGGGGGTTAACGGGTAAGGGAGGGGGAGGGCGAGGGGGGCGGAGAGGAAAGCACGGTGTCGCATCCTACGGTGATTCGGTGTGTGGCAAAAGGAGAAGAACGAGCCTGGAGTGAGCGAAAGGGGTGGAGGTGGTGGTGGAGGAGGAGGAGGAGGTGGAGGAGAGAAAGCAAGAGAGAGAAAGAGAGAGAGAGAGAGAGAGAGAGAGAGAAAGAGCGCGCAAGGCTGGGCGGATAGCGAGCACCGCACGAGCAGCATCCCGTCGCAACGATAATGCGACGACGTGCACCTTTACTCCTTTCTCTCTGAATAAGTGTGCTTGCTGGGACGGTCCCTTACCTGCAGGGATATGACGTAATGGCAAGAGAGGTACGCAATCATCCCTTTTTCTTTATATTCATTGACGCATCGCTTTTGCGCTATCGGTCCTCCATCGTACATGCATATATATATATATATATACATACATACATACATACATACATATGTGTGTATATATACATACACATGTACACATGTACACGTATGTATATACACGCACGGACGCAGACCCATGCACACATACACACGCGCGCGCGCGCACACGTTCGTATGCACGCACGCATACACACGCATACACACACGCGCGCGCACGCACGCACGCACGCACAAAGACACATGTATACATATTTATCATATATCCCCACCCCCATCCCCCTCCTACTTCGTCAACGTCCGCACGGTCCTTATAGCCCGTTCGGGAGAAGATAAAAGAAAAAAAAAAAAAAAAAAAAAAAAAAACAGAAAAAAAGAGCAAGCGCCCTGTAGGTGTACCATCGCGTCGTTTCGTTTCGTGCGCCTCCCTCGGCCGTACATCTCGCGTTCGTTCGTGTCCGATTCGAATCTCTCTCTGATCGTGTATGTCCGAAACACAATTCACCTGACCTAGTTCCACGACGTCGTGACCTCGTGACACCAGCAGAACGGTGGTGGCCGATCCTCTTCTACCCACCACTACCACCACCGCCACCCCCGCATGCTTCGCTCGAGTACGCGAGCAATGTCAAAAGGCACGATCCTCTTTCTTTCTTTCTTTCTTTCTCTCTCTCTCTCTCTCTCTCCCTCTCTCGTTTTCTCATTATTCTTTATCTATTTCGTTAGTTCCCGATCCGAGAAATAAAAGACGCGAGTTCCTTTTTACCCCTCGCCCTCGCCCGTCCCCTACCCTCTCCACCCTTCTCTCTCCACCAACCCCACGTCCGACCAGTCACCGTCTTTATCCACTGTCGTCGTGACGCGACAGCGCCGTGAAAGAAGCTACCGTGTGTTGTTCGGTAGGATCGCGTGCATCATTATCGCCCTCGTTGTAATCGCCGCGTCTTCGACAATGCGTTCTCGCATTTTTTCGACTTTCTAAGATTCATCTACCAACGACAACGTAGCGTCCTCCACTTTCTTGCCTCCTGTCCTCGGGAAATCGCGATCCAATAAGATTAACCGTTCGTCCGCGCTTGTGTTTACCAATTGTAAGAGTTCCACGTATATTTGCAAACGAGCCCCCGTCGTTGGTTGACAATACTCCATCAACGTTTTATCGTTCGATCTGTAGAAAAGAGAAGAGAGAGAAGGGAAAAAAAGAAAGAAAGAAAGAAAGAAGGAACAAGAAACGAAGAAGAAGAAAAAAAACAGAAAAAGAATAGAAATCGTTGAAGCAAAGGATCAAGAACGGCGACGGCGACGGCGACAGCGACGACGACTGTGGCTAACTTGTTAGAGACATTTTTCACCCTAGAAGACCCGGCACCTAGACTGTCTCTCTCTCTCTCTCTCTCTCTCTCGCTCTCTCGCTCTCTCGTTCGCTCTTTTATTTTTTTTCTTTGCTTTGTCTACCTATCCCCTCACACCCTTTTCCGATCCCTCGTCTCGTTTAAGGCCACCTTCCATACGACGCCTTTTCCTCCTCCTCCTCCTTCTCCTCCTCCTCCTCCTTCTCCTCCTCCTCCTCCTCCTCTTCCCCGTTCTAACCGTTCCTCCAAGACACGGTTTTTACCCTTCACTCGAGAATGATTGAATCAGGTCAGTGTTTTCGACCATAAGTTGTGCCTGCGCCTGCGCCCTACTCGCTTAGCGCCACCCTGTTGAAAACTAGGGACAACCCAAACATAATATTCCCCGTTCGATTAGCCTTATTCTAATGGCACTCGTCACCCTGAAATATAACGCTCCCATTCTTTATTTCGCGCAGTGCGTACTCGCTTAACGTGCCGATAACGTAGTGTGTGTGCACACGGGTTTTGTGGGGTAGAAGAAGAAAGAAAAGAAGGCGAAGAGAGAAAGAGAGAGAGAGAGAGAGAGAGAGAGAGAGAGAGAGACGAACGGACAGACAGAGAGGAAAAAAGAAGAGAGAGGGAGAGAAAGAAGGAAAGAAGAGAAAGAGGAGAGATCATTTTGCGTGTCACGCGTGCTTGCGTGCGTGCGTGCGTGCGTGCGTGCGCTAGCGCGCTGCTTCATCCCATCTTTCTATCCTCCGTGCCTTTTATCTATTCTCTTGTGTGTATAAATCGCTATATGTCTTCTTCTTCGTGCAAGCATACGTATCGTCCGTGTCGTATTATTTTCTACGAGTTCTACGTACAGCCTCGGTAAAAAAAAAAAAGAAAGAAAGAAAAAAGGAAACAAAAAAAAGAAATAGAAAAGACCAAGAAAAAAAAAAAGAAAGAAAAAGAAGGAAAGAAAACGATCGGGTAGAAAGATTCCGAGTGCAGCCAATCGTCGACGTACCCTTCATAATTAGCACCACCGTCGAGTCTAATGAACCCAGAGGTTTGTTCCGACATGTCTAATATGTACGTGCGCGCGCGCCTGTTGTGTGTGTGTGTGTGTGTTTGCGTGTACGTCCGTACGTGTCTGTGGATATGTGTACGATGTATTTAAGAGGATACAAACATTATTTTTTTCCTTCTTCTACTTCTCTCTCTCTCTCTCTCTCTCTCTCTCTCTCTCTCTCTCTCTCTCTTTCTGCGCACCTTTGATTTGTTATAATCGCGAATAAGTGGGATTAGTTCTCTTCGTCTAACAATCAATCTATTTCTCGTCTTTTATTTGCGCCTAATTAGAGTCATGCTTGCTATAAGCTCCAATTAATGTGTGGACTTAGGATATTTCTTTTTTGGTCCTGTAACGTCCCATTTCGATGTATGATTTTTACGCATTTATCCATTTATTCATTTGTTTATTTATTTATTTATTTTGTATCTTTCTTATCCATCATCCGTTTCTCTCGTTTCGATCTTCCATTTCATCCTTTCTATTATCGGATATCGTCGTACGATGACGAAAGACGCGTCCAAGTCTTTTTTCTTTTTTTTTTTTTTAACGCCTTTGTAACGTCACCGACGTAAAAATTGATATTAACGCGAAGATGATAATCCCTTTATCGATTAAAACTGCATCGACCAAGCGAGATATATTCATTTTTTAACGCTTTAATTTTTTTCTCTTTTCTTTTTTTTTCTTTTTTTTTTTTTCCACGAGAAACTCGGTACTCTAATAAGAAAAGGTAAAGCAGCGGACTGCAATTAGATCGCCATGCTGTTGCACAAGAGGCTAAATGATACGGAACGGGTAAAGCGTCGGAGGGCGAAGAATTACAGTTGAGCTCATAATATATGAGACGTTGCAATTAAAAGCAATTTAGAGTTAATTTCTGTTTCTCTCTTTATCTCTCTCTCTCTCTCTCTCTCTCTCACACGCTCTTGCTCTCGCTGTCTTTTTTCATTTTTTTTTCTCTTCCTTGCTTCCTTCCTTCCTTCAATTTTGCTTTTCGAATCGAGAGTAGGGCACTGAGAACGAGTATGTAGGTAGTCAGCAAGGTGTGCTGCACCGGACACACCTATCGATTAAAGTTTAAACTTGACACCCAAAGTTAAGATCCTCGACCTAAAGATTAGTCCACGTAATAACGTATTTTCATATTTTCTTTCTTCCTTTCATCGTCATCATCATCATCATCATCATCATCATCATCATCATCATTATTATTATTAAGTTTAATCTTTAACGAATTTCTTTTTAATATTACAAATCTTGGAACGAACGACGCATACGCAAAGTCCGGCGCGGAAATTTCAAACTCCGACCAAGACTGATAATTTAAACCGTATATCGACCCTTGAATCGAGAAACAAACCCGCCGTTTTCGTTTCGAGAATTATCCTTCCCCCGTTGTATTAATTCGCCATATACACTCTCACGTACGGGCCCACATGAAGGTTTGAGTTACGATTCGATAGTTATCTTTCTTTTCACCTGGGATAATAACGGTTAAACCTCGTTGATCATCCGTTCTAGTTAGTCACCGCGTATAAAAGGATACAGGGTGGTGGATTACTTTCCCGTTGACCCAGTAGAGACACTTCGCTTAACATCGAGGTGATAAGCATTATCTATGGACAGTTTAAAAATCTTACCACCCTACCACTATGCGTGCCTGCCCTTTAATCTACTTTTCTTTTTTCATTCTTTCTTTCTTTCTTTTTTCTTTTTTCCTTTCTTATTTTTTTCTTTTTCTTTCTACTGCCACGTACGTACGCACGTAAGTTATTATTATGCGGACCAAAATATTCTCGTTTTATACACGTCGAGATTGCCTACGAACGATTGCTTTTTCTTTCTTTTTTTTCTTTTTAAAACTAAAGAAGGATGGAAGAAGGGGAGAGAGAGAGAGAGAAATGAAAGAAAAGAAAGCGTTCGTTCTTGTAACCTCGTCGTATTTTTAGCTTTCGACGCGAGGAGACAGTTTTAAAAAGGGGAAAAAATTTATCGCAATATCTTTTCGCAGGAGTTACGGAGCAAGAGACCTTTTAAGATATGGGACAGTTGGCGTAATGTAAGAAAAGGACTGGTCGTAAGCAATTTCGAAGAACTGATACATCGAGGTGAGCATTACCTTTTTCCCCGCCTCCCTCCAGCCCCCCCACCAATCCCCCAGCCACCCGCTCTCTCTGAAATTAAATTTTTGAAGAATCGAAACGATCACGGTTTTGATATCGAAACGTGTCGTATGAAATCGTACGTACGAATAATCGACACGTGTCTTTCGTCGAAACGAACGCGTGCCGCCATTGCTCATGCAACCAACGCGTAACTATTTTCTATCTTTCCCACCCCCCCTTTTTTTCTTTTTTTTTTTAAATTACATTCGGCACGTCGAATTATATGTCAAAGGGGTATCGCTTTTTCGTCACGCGGAACGTTTCGCTTAAATCGATTGTAAGCTGCGAAACGACGAAAACGTAAAGTAACGAACAGAGGACGGCCGAGTAAATAATGACGAGGGGGTGGTAGGGAGGGGGGGGGGTGGTGGTGGTGGTGGAAGGATCAACGAAATTATATTAACAAATAAAATAAACGTGTCGATTCTCGGAAGGGGGTGGTTAGGTGATCGACGGAAATAAATAAATAAATAAATAGATCAAAAAAAAAAAAAAAAAGAAAAACAAAGAAACATGGAAAAAAAGAATCAAATCATACGACAACTATCGCGAAACAAGGTTTGACATATGCACTTCGTCTAAGAATTCTCTTTAAGACAAAAACAAAAAGAAAAATGAAAAAGAAAAAGAAAAAGAAAAATAAAAGGGTAAAGAATGATAAAATTGTTAAACGCGTTACAATCTTTATAATCTGTCGATCGTAAATCGTAGCATCGAACGTTAAACGACGTTATCTCGAGTTTTTAATCGTTTCGCTCATTTCATTCTGAAAACCCCTTTGACTAACGATCGTTGCGATTTTTAGGTAAGGAAAAACTTGGCGTACCGCAGAACGAGAATGTTTCTCTAGTATTGGAATCGGACGGGACGCAAGTGGAGGACGGTGAATACTTCAAGACACTAGCCAACAATACGATTTTACTTTTATTGCGGCATGGTGAACGGTGGTGTCCAACTGGCGTCGACATCATACGAGCCGGTACCATTACCACTTTCGACCGTATATAACACACATGCATAAGCATTTATGTATGTCCCCTCTCATCCCCCTGTACGGGGCGAGGGGAGGGAGTTATATCGCCTTTATAGATAAAGATAAGAAGATATCTCGTTAGAGCTCTTGTAATAATATTTCTCGAATATTATCTTTAATATTATCTTTAATAAGACGATTTTACGATCTTTTTGACGGACGAACGGGACGTCCCGGGGTACGAAATGGCTTGGTTATCTTTCATCTTTGATCGTATTCGTTTCATTCGAGCGTTAACGAGTCGTTAAAAGGCGATCGAAGAATAATCTATAGTTGTTCTTTCATGCTCTCTACGTTCTATGTCTACTTTTCTTTTTTTGTTTTTTTTTTTTTTTGATATCTACTCTATCGTCGCACCAAATAGAGAGAAGAGAGAGAGAGAGAGAGAGAGAACGGATGAAACGACACGAGCTGAAGTTTCCGTACGTCGCACCGTCCCTTGTTGATGATGCCGGTGCATTAACGAAGCTTAATAAAAAAAAAAAAAAAAAAAAAAGAAAAGAAAACAAAGAAAAAAAAACATGCAACGAAAAAAAAATAAATACGAACGAGCTCGTTAGCTTTGTCTTTTAATGGAGAGGGGAGAGAGAGAGAGAGAGGGGGAGAAAATGAGAGAGACAGTGAATGATATATATATATATATATATATCCAGTGGCATCCAGTGGAAAATGGAGTGAAAGGACTAAGCGCGTGGGCGGTTCTCTTATAATAAAACATTATTTGCCTTCTTTGTATCCTGGACTGAGGTCGATTCTTTGTCCTGAAAGTAGTAAAAATACGTAAAACCTTTGATTATATATCGCGCGGTTCGCAAGTTTGACGAGCGACCACGTGCGAAACGGGCAGCGCGACGTTAAATGTTAAAGCAATATAATATGACCTAATCTCCCGTGTCTGACTTTGTACGGGCCATTGCTACCACTGTATAAAAAGATTTTCGAATTAATTCCACTTGACATATTTCCCCCCTTCCGATAGCGTTGACATTTCTTCGGTTGAATCATTGGAACCGTTTATACTTAGTAAGGATACCATCGATACCTAATGGCAACGTATTATTAAATAACACAAATATGTCGAGACATTAAGGATGCGTATCATTATAAAAGGGTAAAATTATACGGGTTATTAAAAGTGATCATAGAATGCGAATAATGCGATCTTACTGCATCGACGCATTATTTTACGTACGCATACTCGATTGTCGCCACTTTATAACACGCGTCACAATGACCGTTAATAATAAAGAAGAAAAATAATAATAATAATAATAATAGAACGTGTACGAGGACTCTTGAATCAATGAAAGCCAATGTCGATTCGTAAATATGATAAAACAAAACTGTATGATTCGAGATATAGGAGCGATCAGCTAACGATTAGTTGTTTTCTCGTTCAAGTAGTTAAGTTGAATCGAATTCAAAAATTTTCTTTGTCTGCCTGTTTGTCTCTGTATCTCGTTCTCTCTCTCTCTCTCTCTCTCTCTCTATCGTACGTTCATCTTAAATCATCATCATACACCTAATCGTTAAATGATAATAATCGAAAGAGCAGCACAGTATCACAAATGACACGCATTCCCTCATTTTCAGCGATATCGGCGATACCGAAAATAGTTTGCGAAACGATCCACGCCCTGGAGCTGCACGATGAGACGCCATCGTGGAAAATCATGGACAATAAGGGACGAGTCACAGTGGTCCTACATTGGGACCAACGTTCGTCGTCGTCGTCGCAGGTTCAATCGCAGTCGAAGGGCACGGATGCCCAGTCCTCCAAGTATTCGCCAACAAAGAAAGCCGATCTGAGCGGGAGTCAAAGGCCATCGTTGGTTATTCAAACGAGCCTCGACAAATTGAATTACGTTGGAAAGCCAACGCATCTGGCGGGCGAGCTTGGTCCCGGCAGATACGCGAGTCCCCAAATCACTGTGATAAATCATGATGATATGGTAGTGAAATATGTTGAGAATTTTTAGAAAATAATAATAATAATAATAATAATAATAATAATAATAATAATAATAATGATGATGATGACGATGTTGACGATGATGATGATGATTATAATAATAATAAGAATTTCCATGTCAGACGGTCCGGTTAAAATTATCTTTCTGATCTCGTAGCAAGCGCAGCAACAGCAACAACAGCAACAACAGGCGCAGCAACAAGCACACGGTATGCCAGGTCGTTTGGTGAAGCAAGGAACGAACTCGTTCGAAAGCACGACCATTCATATCCATACGCCAGAGTGTTCAAATCATATACATCAGCCGGTAGCGAGGAACGGTAGTCCTGTTAACGGGGCGGACAACGGTACGACCGGGGAATGCGACTTTCATTGTTGCGCCCTACACGAGGAGGGTCGTAGGATCGCCGTCCACAAATCGGTCGCTACATCGCCTATCCAGGACAGCCAACACCAGCAGTATCAGCAGCAACAACAGCAGCAGCAGCACCATCACCCGCACCAGCAGCAACAGCAGCAGCAGACCCAGACCCAGACACCGTCGCCCCAACCGCCTTCCTCCCTCTCAGACGGCACAAGGCGATCGGGACTCGGTAAGGGCCACGTCAGATTCCGCGATACGGCCGACGAGGAGTCGAGTCCCCGCTTAGGTCCCGGCAACTCTACCGGCGGCTTCCACCTACACCATCATCATCACAATCATCATCAGGAGCATGACAGTTCCGAGTCGGAAACCGAGAACACCATTATGGAGGACGAGATCGTAACGTCCGAGAAATTTTTATTGCTAATCGATCAGCTAACCGTAGATCAAAAGCATCATCTAAGCATCAAGGACATCGGCATAATACTAGAACGTTTAAGCTCCAAGATATTGGACGTCGAACGATTGGATCGCGAGAGCGAAAGTGAGGAGTGTTACAACTGGACGATCAAGGCCATCATCAGGGGTGACGTACTCCGTGAATTGGGCGTCATTTATAATGGCAATTATTATGCCATATCGGAGCACCCGGGATACAAAGAGGAGTCGGAGGAGAATAATGAGGATAACGAGGAGGAGGAGGAGGATAGACTTTAATACGATGATGATGATGATGTTGTTTTACTAGGCGGACAGACGGAGAGATAAATTATAGATAGATAGGATAGATAGATAGGATAGATAGACAGATAGTTATGTAGTTATTTAGTTAGTTAGTTAGTTAGATAGATAGATAGGTAGATAGTTTATATACCTATTAACGGTATTATTAACATAGCACTTATTCAAACGTCAAAAAGTGATTGGGGCTCGTCTCGATGACCACCCGCGATAATTAATAGGGTGATCATAGGTACGAGCCGCAGGGGAGAGACGTTTGCCGACGTGCCAACCGAACTGGCAAGAATCGTACGAAACGACGAGTCCGAGCTTTTGAGAAAAGAGACAACAAAGGAAGAGAAAAAGGAAAGAGACGCAAGAGAAAAGGTTCGGCGACCGTTTGGGGGTCTACCGTTGCGAGAGAGAGAGAGAGAGAGAGAGAAAGAGAGACGGACACATTGCGGATGTTCCGTCGGGGACATTGGACGGAAATCGTGGGAACGGGTTGGCTCGTGTCGGTTAAGGATTGGCAAAAAGTGATTTTTTCAAAAGGTTTTCATATAATACTATTACTACTACCACTACTACCATTACTACTACTACTACTACTACTACTACTACTATTAATAATAATAATACTAATTAATAATAATAATAATAATAATAATAATAATAATAATAATAATATTAATAATAATATAACACTAACAATGACAAACAAAAAAAAAAAAGAAAGAAAGAAAGAAAGAAAGAAAAAAAAGAAAGGAGTGCATCATTCTGAAAATCATACGATACATTATATAAACTTAGTTCTAAAGACGGTTGTTGAAATATCTACTTATTAAATAGTATGTATACTTGTAGGAAACATTTTTGGGATTACGGACGTTGATTCCGTAACCGTCCACAACACTGCCCTATCTAAAAAAGAGAAGAGGAGGAAGAGGAGAGGAGAAAACGAACGATGCGATATGTTACCTCTATCATAAGTGAAAATTTCGACGACGACGTTTCTCGCATGATTTTTTTTCTTTTCTTTTCTTTTTTTTTTTTTTTTTTTTTTTTTTTTTTTTTGTAGAATTATGTTCGACTCATTGAAGTTTAACTTTCTTCACCTCCTTATCACCTTTCTCTCTCTCTCTCTCTCTCACTCATTCTCTCTCTCTCTCTCTCTCTCTCTTTCTCTCTCTCTCACTCTCTCTCTCTCTCTTTGGCTCTCTCTTCTTTTACAAACGATAAATTTACTTGATCGTCAATAAAACTTGGTTGTATCTTGCTTCGAAAAAAGATAGATTGAGATAGATAGAGAGAAGAAGAGAGAGAGAGAGAGAGAGAGAGAGAGAGAGAGAGGGTGGAGGAAAGGGAGAGGGGAGAGAGGGAGGAGAGAGAGAGAGAGAGAGATAAAAAGAGAAAGGAGAAGGAGATTGAGAAATGGGAGAGATAGAAATTGTGATAGAAAAGAAGTAAAAACAATGCTGCCAATGATGCGAAATGAGAGAAAAAAGGAATGATTATATATATATATACACATATTGTAAGGAGAAAGAGCAAGCGAGAGAGTGAGTGTGTGAGAGAGAATGAGAGAGAGAGAGAGAGAGAGAGAGGTATGGAGAGTGCGAGAGCCATATTGTACATCGTTTGTCGCCGATAAAAAGAAGAAAAAAAAAAGAAAGGAAAAGAAAAGAAAAAAAAAAGAGAGAGAGAGAGAGAGAGAGTAAACGTAACGCGCGCACGATCTTTCAAAACGTCTAACGCTAACATAAGAAATTAAGATGATGAATTATAACCGTGGAAAAAAAGATGAAAACTTGTATCGTTCAATCGTCACGACCAGCCGTTAATAGTCTCTCGTCATACAATGCACTCGCGTATAATAATAATAATAATAATAATAATAATAATAATAATAATAATAATAATAATAATAATAATAATAATAATAATAAAATCAGCCAAGGAACACTTCGCCAAACACACGATATGCCATGTACGATATTACATAGATACACATTACATTACATTACATTACATTACATTACATAGATGCATACATTCAACATGCATAGATAATTCGTCATACAGAATTTACATTGGTCGTATATGCACAGATACGTACATACGTACATATATACATACATACATACATACATACATACATACATACATACATACATACATACATACATACATGCATACATAAATACATAAATACATAAAAGATGCATTACGATTAAGTGATAAAGAATCGATTAAACGATAAGGCGTGTCACGGACGAGATCAATCAGCGCTCTCCGTTTGAGAAAAACTTTGCAATTTTAATATATTTCTATTGTAAGTATAATAATACTCGACGACTGTGAGAGAACAAAAAATAAAAAAAGAAAAAAAAAACGAAAGAGAGAGGAAAAAAGGGGGAGAAAAAAGAAACAAAGAGAAGAGGAGAGGAGAGGAAAAGAGAGAGAGAGAGAGAGAGAGAGAGAGCGAGAAGGGGAGAAACGTAATAATGTTAATATATATATATATATATATATATATATATATATATATATATACATATATATATATGTATATATATAAAATCAAGAAAAAACGAGGAAAAATATATAGAGGCACAGAAGAGAACGCTGACTCGGATAACGCGCTTATCTCTGCTTCCTAATAACCGGCTCATCTATGTGTGTGTGTGTGTACGTACATTACGTAAGAGCTGTGGCTTAAAACTCGATGTGAATAAAAGGAGATAGCGAATAATGAACGTAAAGGGAAAAGATAATTATATAATATGTTTACGGAGAGCCAAGAGGGGAAAGAAGATAAAAAAAAAAAAAAGGAAAAAGAAAGATAGAAAGAAAGAAGGGTAAAAAGAAAGATAGAAAGAAAGAGACAAAAATAAGGCGTACGACGGTGAAAGAATTAAAAACGAATCCGGTGTAATAAAACAAAAAAAAACACGTGTCCGAGCGTATACACGAGGTACATCAGAGAGTAAAGTAAGAAAAAGAAAGAGAGAGAGAGAGAGAGAGAGAGAGAGAGAGAGAGAGAGAGAGAGAGACAGAGAGAAAGAGGCGGGGCAGGTGGCAGGGGGCGGGGGCGGGGGCGGGTGGGGGAGATAATAATAGACGGATAGACACACATAGATTATGTAAATAGAAGAGAAATAAAACGCGATGCGTCCCCAATTTTTCGCGTACTCCTGCGTTCTCTATGTCGAGCTCTACGAGATGGTTCTTCTTCCTTTTTTCTCCACCCTTTATCATTCTTTTCTTTCTTTCTTTCTTTCTTCCTTCGCAAATGACTTTTTGCACGTGTTCAAAGATAGCTTCTCATTCGAATTTGGGATGAGGAAACTTTTGTTGTTGAACGATGTTACGCGACCGTACGATTTATTCGATACGATCGAAAACGTTCCTTACTATTGTAAGGGCCAAGAAAGCAGTATGGTTTTTGTAAAAGAGGAAATCATGGCGACGAGATGCGGAGGAGGAGGTGAGGGGGAGGAGGAGAAGGTGACGGTGATAAAACGGGGATGGTGTCAAACGAGTGTTTGTAAAGCGAGAGTAAATGATGATAATAATAATAATAATAATAATAATAATAATAATAATATTAATAATAATAATAATACTAATAATAATGATGATGATGATGATGATGATGATGATGATGATGATGATGATGATGATGATGGCGGTGGTGATGATGGTGATAATGATGATGATGATGATGATGATGATGATGATGATGACGACGACGAAAAGAATAATAATAAGGAGAGAAAAGAGAAGACGATGAGGAAAGGAGCCAGAGAAAAGTAATAAAGCGAAAGACGAAAAGAACGACGCCTTTGTTATCTCGAAGCGTCACGAGTCTCCCTTGTTCGATCGAATCATTTTCGATTTTCTTTTTTTGTTCTTTCTTTCTTTCTTTCTCCGCAGACGTTAAGCAGTGATCATGAATAAGAGGGAGAAGAGAGGGAGAGAGAGAGAAAAGAAAGAGAGAGAGAGAGAGAGAAAGAGAGGGAGAGAGAGAGAGAGAGAGAAATATGAGTATACTTTTACGATTTTTAAATGTAGACGACTTCCTCCCCAAGGACATTTCACGATTAAAAACCCTTTACAGGTTTCTGGTATCGTAGTGCCAGATTAAATAATAATAATAATAATAATAATAATAATAATAAAATAATAATAATAAAATAATAATAATTAATAATAATAATAATAATAAACCAT